>BRDA01081386.1:4771-21985 GCA_036984385.1 Crenuchus spilurus | reverse complement strand
GTCAAAGGTATTGACTGACCTCTTCTTCTACGGTAGCATCTAGGGGATTGGCATAATTGAACAAATTTACGCTACTCGTTACTTGGAATTTTACTTGTTATCTGGAACAAAAATATTCCGAGATCTCGACTCGTTACCTGGAATACTCGTTAGTAGGGATGCTCATAAGTAGGGTTACCACTGTATTTGTAATGAATGTAGAATATATGACCATTTTTATTATCATTTTTTTATGTAAGACTGCATATTGATGAGGGTTTTGTTTATGGTTCTATAGCGCCTTTTTTATACGTTCTATATGGGTTCTATTATTGATACAATCTGGACATCATAACAATAGCAGAACCTTTTTAGTGTGATTCACAACCCTTTTCAAAAAGGTTCTGTGCATTTCATTAAGGAACAAGCACACATACACACACCAGCACTGTCTCCTTCTGCTACCATCAACATTACATCACCCATGCTGTATCATCTAACTGGCAATTTAGGCCTGATTTAATTCCAGTAATCATTAGTTTCTATAAAAGTGCTCTAATACCAGCGTTGGTGGCAGTAATAACTCTAATGTGTAATCTGATCTCAGCTTAGCTACTGGACCAGTCAAATATCTCTTTCTGTGGGGGGTATTACAGAGTGGAATGGAAAAATCTATTAGGTGCCATACAGGGATTGTACAGGAGGGTTTTTTTTGAGCGAGTGGTCTTTGCCAGATGATTCATTTTAAACTAATACCTTTTTTCTAATTCAGTGGTTTGGTGGTTTTATGACTAGACATGTTCTTCTAAGAACACCTTGTGATTTGTTTATTGAGGTACAGCTCTTATGTCTGGTCGGTTATCATACTAAGTCTTTCTTTGAGTGACTTCATAATGTATCAGCAGTGAAGAGAAGCTGCATGAACAGAAGCTTGGCATCTCTGACCTGGCCTTCTTTTCATGTCTTCATACTTGGTGAGTGTGAGTCAGTATGACTCAACTGGTTGAAGGTGGATGCAATGCTCTGTGGTCTGAAATATGGGCCAGTGTGCTCCAGGCTGTAACCTCAGAAGGTTTTAGAAAGCACTGTGTGAGGAGATCCAGTGAAGCTTGAATACTCTAGTGGATTCATGCAGAGACATCAAATTATGCTGGGATGTTTGGTCTGTAATGATGGGTTCTGCATGACGATCACAGACTCTAGTACTTTATGTCTGATGATGGACTTTGATGACATTGGCTTGATGGACAGTGAGTGGAAATGGAAAAAATTGATTTAATTAGAAACCGTGGTGTTTCATCCTCAGCTCATTGGATAAGCTGATGACTTAAGTTAATGTTTGTAATGGAAATGGATTTTATTGTGTGAAATGAATAACATGCAATACTATGTCCAAAACTTTAACTTAATTTTGTGTTCACAGTCTAATTTTAAAACTCTTCAATAATCGATGGATCCGACCCTTTATAACTGAGGCTGCCACCAAGCTGCTTGTCCAGTCTCTCGTCATCTCAAGTCTTGACTACGGTAACTCGCTCCTGGCTGGTCTTCCTATGCGAGCCATTAGGCCTCTGCAGCTGATCCAGAATGCAGCTGCTCAGCTGGTCTTCAATCAGCCCAAGTTCTCCCACGTCACTCCACTGCGGCGTTCACTTCACTGGCATCCTGTAGCTGCTTGCATTTGATTCAAAATGCTGATGCTCGTCTACAAAGCAAAAGATGGACCAGCCCCTCTCTACCTAATTGCAATGGTCACGTCTCAAGCTGCACCTCCCAAACTCTCACTGGCTGTTCGAACAGCAGAGTCCTTCCCTCACAGTCTTCGAACTGAAGAGCATCTCTTTGTGGAGCACTTAAGTGAGCACTAGTTTAAAACACTTATTGTAATGCTCTTATATTCTGTATAATTGTTTCTTTCTTTCTAGGTATTAGTGATGATTTAGTTCTAACCGTGTCTTAATTGAAGAGTAGTTTGGACTTTAGCCTGTCTGTACTAGCTGAGATGATTCAGATGAGGTACATCTGATTATACTTTTGTCACAGACTTGCAAAGAACCTTAGTGTTTGTAGCCAATAGGTTTGCAGTATGAAAAAGACAAGGTTCACATCACACTCCTTTTTTGATGTTCCCTCCTTTTTTGTTGCTCTGCAGATTTCCACAGACTCTGTCAGTGTAGTGAGGGCTCTCTGGGGCTTCTCAGCCAGATGTCACTCTGCTAACAGAGCCCTCAGGGACAGGACGGTCTCTAGTATTACTGAGGAATAGCTTCAGGTGTGTGTGTGTGTGTGTGTGTGTGTGTGTGTGTGTGTGTAACGTGATATGATTTTGTGATTTGCTGATGAGAGGAAAAGGAGTGTCATGTCATTAATGATGCTGTGTATGTGTCCACAAAAACCTTATGAGATGGGGTCTGGAGTGTATGTGAGCGTTTGTACAAAATGTACATGTACAGATCTCTCTGTCTGGGTTTATGACGGTGCCCCATTTCTGCCCCTTTCCTCTGTAAAGCAGGGCATCAGAAGCAGCACTTTAACATTCTGAATAACTCAGTATTTCAAGCACCTCCACTGCTAGAATGTGCTTGAGAAGCTGAAGCTTCTGGAGGAAAAGGGGGAGGGGTGCTGTTAGCTGTGGCTGTAGATGAAAAGCTTAGAGTTTGAGGCCCAGTGTTAAAAGATGGATAAATAGAGAGTACATTTATGTCAAGGGCTGGCTGCTCAGAAGGTTATAAATTATAATAGTTGGCAACGATGCTTTGCACAGATCTGTGTGTGTGTGTGTGTATGTGTATTGGTCTGTGTGCACATGTGTGAGTGAGATGTAGGTACAGACAGAGAATAGATATGTGAATAGTTCCAGGTCAGTGTGTGTGTGTGTGCGCATAAGGGTCTGTCAGTGTATGTTAGCATCAGCTCCCCTTGGTGCTCTAGTAACCTTTAGGAGGTCTGGAGGTCTCTATTGTGGGCAGTAAAATGCAAAAGTACAGGAACCTTTTAAAGGAACAAATTCAATCCTCTAAAATGGACAACGGGTGCAGAAACAATTATTTTTTTACATTAGAAGACACTGAATATCAAAGTTCCAACATGTATTTACATTTTTGCCACCTTATTCATAATCTCTCATTATATCTGTTCCTCCTGAACACCGTGATCTACTGAAGTTCCTGTCCATGATGCTGAATAATCCATGTTCGCCTACATTACTTTCTTTCTGTAACATCTGCTCTCTGTATTATACACACCCACTTCTCTCATTCTCTGTTTCTCTCTGAGGAAACTAAGTACACAAATGGACATCTGTACATAGTGTTCTAAGGAAAGTCATTGTCTGACTCTTTATTTTTGAGCCAGGCTTCTAAACTTAAGCAATAATACATGAGAGGGAGTGCTATAATGAGTGCTGAAGATCAGTACAGCACTGCCAATATCTCACATTATAGCACAACCCTCGAGTGTATTATTGTGATTATACAGTCATGGCCAAAAGTGTTGGCACCCCTGAATTTTTTCCAGAAATAAGAAGTATTTCTCCCAGAAAATTATTGCAGTTACACATGTTTTGTTATACACATGTTTATTTTCTTTGTGTGTATTGGAACAACACAAAAAACAGAGGAAAAAAAGGCAAATTTGACATAATTTCACACAAAACTCCAAAAATGGGCCGGACAAAATTATTGGCACCCTCAACTTAACCCTTAACACCTTATACTTATTACAAAAATTTCAGGGGTGCCAACACTTTCGGCCATGACTGTACCTCAGTTCTGTTATCACAATTTATTGTTTGATTTTAAGATAAAGAGAACAGAAAAAAACTATTTGTTTATCAACATTCCACGAGATAAAGTACTTCCTCTATCAGACACTGCGTTGCTAAAATATCATCAGGATGTGCATCACTCTTAATAGTTGAGGAACCCAGTAACTGTATTATGCAGACAATAAACGTTAATATAGAAATGATATCAGATGTTGTTTGCTGGTGTAAACTGTGAGTCTTTCATTAAACACCACTCACGGCTGATCGGTGAGGGAATGCTGTGGTCATTGCTAGTATGTGGCAGAGTAATACTTAAAGAGCTTCAGTCAGAGTGCACTTATCGTCAATATCAGCACACCTACAATGTCTCTCAGCCAATCAGATTGCGGGGGTGGAATTAACTGTGGTATAGTTGAACATTTCTTCTTTTTTTCTCATTTTGCCATTAACTGTTAGGACCATAAATGCCATTGTCATTTATTGCAGCAGAATTAGGTTCTAAGTATTTCTTTTTCCTATAATAAACAAACATGTTCAGGTTAACTGGAAAGCCATGCATTTAAACCTGAGTCTTCTTCAGCCAGCAGTCCTCCTGTATCCAGTGAGCTGTTAGAATGAGAAGAGAAGGAGAGACAGGGAGACATCAGTGTACTGTATATCTTTACTGTGAAATAACCAAACTGGTGCTAGGAAGTAACAGTTTTCAGTGGTCAGAAGATAGTCATGGTGACCTAGTTCTTACAGACAAGAGGTTTCCAAACCTGGTTCTGGAGTACACCTCCTGCCTTGAACATATTAGTAGTGTTTTTCACTACTCTCAACAAAGTATGTTATACATTTTACAACAAGAGCATGATATTCTATTAAAACCTGTACATTTAAAGCTAAACAAACTTAGTTATGAATGGAAATAGCAGTAATATGTAGGTGCTTATACATCATTGTCAGCTTTACAGGATAATTTTATTGTATGTATAGTTTATGTATCTATTGGTTCATGATTCCACAATGTCTGGCTGACATTTTAAAATGACACAAAAAGTGACAAACATCAAAAATGGAGGTGCAAGGGTTTTGTTCTGACAGCAACATGTCAAACATAATGTCCACATAATGATAGATTGTGTGTAATTACAGCTGTTTGCAGTTAGGATTACAGTTGAGACCCCCTACCGTAGAGCACTGACTTTTACTGAGAAAAGAGCCTGACAGTTAAAATGCTCCAAACTAACATAAACTGTGGGATACGGGGAATTCACTTGACATCACAATAACAAACTTACTTCCAGGTGATTAATACTTGCTGATGCACTCTGAGACAACTTTAAGACCAAAGGAAACGATCAATATCAACATCCAGTTAACAGTATTGATGTGTGGACTTTAGTTCTTTTGGTTATTGACTCTTATACTGTCTGAGTGTGAGACAACAGAAGTCATTATTGGAAATTAAAGTTCTTTGAGTTTTCTGAATAGATACTTTTATAGTCATACTTCATGTTATTAGACCTTATTCTGACGTTACGTTTTGGTCATCTGACATCATGACCAACATTCAACCTAAAATGAACATCTGTTGACGTTGGTGGCCTGCTGGGTTACTAAGCATCATTTTTAACCTACTTAAATTATGTTCTTCAGCCAATGTTAGGCTGCCACATTACATTTTTGGGGTGTGTTTGTCTGATTTAGGAATTGAACACTAATTTGCTGGATGCATGGCAAGGCAGCCAGTAAAGTCTATATAAACTTGAATGTGGTAAGTAGTGTAGGACATCTGGTTACAGTCACTGGTTGGCAGCTGGTCTAAGGTGGCATCATGCAGAGATAGTATTCAATCTTCCATCAGTGTTGGGC
Organism: Crenuchus spilurus; assembly: GCA_036984385.1. NCBI lineage: Eukaryota > Metazoa > Chordata > Actinopteri > Characiformes > Crenuchidae > Crenuchus > Crenuchus spilurus. The sequence goes on along the minus strand of BRDA01081386.1, from coordinate 16,383 downwards.
TGTATCAAAATTTTAAACAGCCCTATCTATAAGTCCCTTTTCAGAAGGTTCTACCAAATACTGCAAATGTTCTATTGGATACCATCTATGGCTGTACCCCAGTGTTGAGAAATGTTGGTACAGAAGCTTTAGTCTTATGATAGTTTCAGACATATGTTAAACAAATGTTCTATCCATTCTCTGGAGGATCTACAGCTGAGCCCACGACTCAGTGTTAGTATGTCTATGCAGCCCAGTGATTCATGCTTGTACTCGGAAAAGTGTTGTCATAATAATCTGTACTAATTCTTGGTATTTGGTAGTTCTTCAACCCCATATATCTTGGTGTTTCCCTGCTGTAGCACAGTAGATGATTCATTAGCTAATGAACAAGCTATTGCTGAATTGATGCAGTAGGTTTAAATAGAGAAAAGCTTAAATGTGTAGTGCAGGACTACTGTGGGTCCACTAGCCCTAATGGTCCATAATGTATTTAGTAATATATTAGTCACCTGATGGTTAAAAGACTGACATTTTTTACTAGAGCTTACATGTGACTGCACCCCTCCTGTACGGCTCTGTATCGGTGGACAGAGGGTAAGGACATTGTGTTTGAAACTGGATACAGGAGAGAGTCTTGTTTCCTTTGATACCCTCCCCAACTAACTCACTCTCTCTACTGTATTCTCAGCCTTTCAAGTGTGTAAAAGAGTATATACTGTCACTGTCAGCACAAACGTATGTATCTCCAGATGTCAAAATGATAACTTTACAGCTTTTAATGGAGGTCAGTGTATGAAAATATGATTTTTTTTCTATTTACTTATTCATGTGGAATCTTTTACACTTTCAAAAATGGAAATACTAGGATTTGTTCTGAGAGTGACAATGTTTTTAAATAACAACCTAACACCATGTTCTTCCAGTTATACAGTCCAGCAAAGAAAAAGAGGTGTGTTCCCTGATGCATTAGCCTGAGAGTATATGTGGGCTACATTGAGAACAGAACATCCATCCATTATCCTATCTGCTTAATCCTTATCAGGGTCATGGTTAGTCTGACTGGTTGCAGGGCAGGGCATTACACTACCCCAAATAAGCCCAGGACAGGGTGCCAATCCATTGCTGGGTGCACACACTCACAGACAATGCAGAGTACCCAATTCACCTGACCTCCATGTTTTTGGACTGTGGGAAGAAACCGGAGACCCCGGAGGACACCCTGAGGACACAGGAAGAACATGGAAACTCCACCCAGATGGGGACTCAAACCCAAGACCCCAACGCTGAGAGGTGAGCATGCTAACCACCAAGCCACCGTGCCGCCTGAGATCACAACAGTGAAGAAGGAAGGATTCAGCAACTGGTGCCATTTTATTGACTACTCCACTAACTTGCTTTGGTTTTGCTTGGTTTCTGTCTGTCATTCCATACATACCACACAGATTCATCTCTATAGGTTCTTATCTCAGGCAATCAGCAGTCCAAACTATGTAGATGTTTCAGGCAAAGACAGTTCTGTGGTAATAGCTACTCCAAATGAACTCCTGTGAAGGAAGAGGTAGCAAACATTTGTGTGCTACTCAATCCATTGTTTTGACATTGCTTACAATACACCATTCCAGAGTACAGGTTAGTTTTTGGGCATGTGTCATGAATGTGGGTCCCATACTGGTTGTGCAACATTTGTCTGAAACTGAGACTTTGTTGTTTGCAATGACTGGTGCAGATTGTTATCTAGGCTACTCTGATGCTAATAGTGAAAATATGTCTCTGACATATTGCCAACAGAGGAAAAAATGTTAAATGATGAGTACTTGTCAGCATCCAGATAGTCTGAGAACCCAACCTCTGTTAACCTTCCAACATCTTGGCCTTTTGGGCCATCTTGTCCTTCTCCGATATCTGGTTATGAGTTCTTGGAGATTCTAAAACATAAAAATGATTCTTTATTTTGAATACGGTTCTGATGCTGCCTCCTCAGGGTTCCTAAGGGGGTTAGCAGAACAGATCAGAGCGCACCAACCCAGCACCCATGAACATCAACTTTGCAAAGCTGGCAGTTGTTTTAGAATTTTTGAACAAGAACAGACAAACCAAATGAACCAGAACCTTCCACAGTGATGAGTCTTCCAGCAATCAAACACAAAAATGTCAAACCAATATATCCTGTATCCCCTAATTACTGTACCCTACATTTGGGTTCATAAAGGTAGTGAAGGATGTTGGACATTATGCAGGTCTCAACATTACAGTCCAACAGCATCACATAAGTAAACACTTTACTGCCAGTTTGCCAACCTCAGTGGCAGATGAAATTGCACAAGCATTTTCACACCCAGATAGCATACAGATGTGGGCCACGTCTAGCTGAGAAATGCCATGGCTGGTCCACTGTCGGCATGGCAAACAGCATGTAAGCCAAATGTGGCTTTTATATTGAAAATACACATTTGGCCCACATGTTCCATAACAGATGTGGTCCACTTCTGGCAGAGATATGGCAGTGCTACCTACATATGAGCCATTGGTGGCCCACATATTAAAACACCCATTTGGCCCACATGTTCTAAAACAGATGTGGTCCACTTCTGACAGAGATATGGCAGTGTTACCTACACTTGGCTGATATGTGGCCCTAATCTGGCATATATGTCCCACATCTTGCAACCAGGAGCAGTCCACCCAATTGCTGTCAAGCAAGTAGGCCAAATGAAATGGGGGATGTGGGCCAGAATACTTTTGCTATCTGGGAAGTACCTTAAAAATGGACGATAGTCTTAATCTGTCCCTGAAATAACAAACATTTAGTTAGCTAGGTGTACTCTCTATCTGTGAAGGATTCATCAGTATTTCTTCATTTACTACTCTGTGTATATTTGTCACAAACCTCAGAGAGGTCTATAGAGACCTTACAATTAACCAGCATTTCATACACATGTCAAGTTAAGGTCAAGATGTCTATGTACTTCAGCTAATACTATGTTCAGCTATGAAATAGCTGAAGTTCCTCCCTAGATATGTCCATAAAATCTCTGAGAAGTCTGGAGTGAGTATTCATGGAAAATTCTTTTTGAGCAGCTTTGTTGTTTTAGTTTTATGGCAGTTTTGACAAACAGGCACATTTATTGTGTAATCCTCTTATGCTTTTGCTTTAATAAGATTAACGTATGCTTTAATTTCTCCTTCCGTCCACTGACGCCTGCTGCCTTCTGTCATTTTTTGATGCTAATACACAAAAATGCAAACACAGCCTGATCAGTCATATGACATTGTTTACTCACAGTATTTGTTTGGCAAATGCATTTCCAGAACGATTTGTGCTCATAATTTAATAATTACATTTTTGTGCTGATATTATTAGTTGCATTTCCATCAAATCTTTCTTACTGAATATCCCAAAATGTGCATTGATCACCATCCATCCTTCCATCCATCATCTTCCGCTTCTCTGTATCTGGGTTGTTGGGGTAGCAACCCAAGCAAAGTAGACCAGATGTTCCTCTCTCCCAGCCACCTCTTCTGGCTCATATGGGAGGATTCCAAGGCCAGCTAAGGGATATAATCTCTCCAGTATGTCCTCTGTCTCCTCTCAGATGGACATGCCAGGAACACCTCAACAGGGAGGCATCGAGGAGGCGTCCTAACCAGGTGCCCAAACATGGAGGAGCAGCAACTCTAATTGGAGTCTTTCCTGGATGTCCGAACTCCTCATCCTATCTGTAAGAGAAAGCCCGGACACCCTACGAAGGAACCTTTACACTCTGGCTCAGCTCTCTCTTCACCAAAACAGACTGATATAGAATCCGCATCACTGTGGATGCAGCACCGATCCTCACACTCATTCTTACACTCAATCGTGAACAAGACCTCGAGATACTTAAACTCTTCCGCTTGAGGCAAGGACACCTTCCCAACCCTTAAAGGGCACTCCACCTTTTTTCGGCTGAGTACACTGAACACGTGGATGGATATTGTTGCACAGTAATCCTGCATGCATATCTTCAGTCCAGCCAACAAGATGCTTTGATACTATTGCACTATATAAAGTACAAGCCAAATGATGCAATGTAAATAATGCTGAACATTATAAATTCTCAGAACAATCACTCCCAACCAAACGACCTGTTTAGAACCTTTTAGAGACCTTTAAGTGAAATGAAACCTCAATATTTCAATATTTCACACATTAGAAGCAAACGGACATATCAGAAATATGTTTTTCTTTCCATGTTTGTGATATTTGAGTGCTATTTTTTCTTTGCCCATGGCTTTTCTCTTCTACCAACTCACTTAGCAAGACTATCAGGATCAGGGCTGATTTCCCCACACAATCTGATGTGAACAATCAAGATATGTCAAAGTTCCTGTTGGGTTGCGCAGCGCAGGTAAAGCAGATATTCCGTGTTCGCACATTGACGAGACCTGACTTGTCTTTTTCTCAAGCCTGGAACTTGACTTCAGCTCATATGAGTGCAGTGTGGAGGCCACAGTGGAAGCTCCAGCACTACCTTTGATTGCTTAAAGCCCTCAGCCCCCATTCTCCTCAGTAATGATGATACATATAGCATGGTAATGTAGCATGAAATGTGAGAGAAAGAGAAATTGAAAGAAGGGAGACAGAGAGAGAGGAAAGGAGTAAGAAAGGTGCTAATGAAGGATAATAGAGATGGATGTTAGTGTGGTTATACTCTTTTTAATGCATGCCAGGCTTGTCACTGTTACTAACACTACCGCCATTGCAATGCTCATCAAAGCAGCTTATTTTCTTTCTGTTTCTTTTAGTCTTTAAGGTGTACATGTTGTATTGAGTTTGCCTGTTCTCTTTTTACAGGCTGTGTGTATGCGTGAGAGCATGATTTCCTCCTTACCTCCCTTCTTCCTTGTATTCCTTTCATTCTGTTGTTCTCTCTTTCATCTCACTGGGTGCTGTGTACTGTGAGCAGTGCCACAAGGGAGTGAGAGAGAAGGAGATCCACTTTCAAGCAGCAGAATACAGTAAATTAGATCAGAATTTTAGATGTGCTCATAAATGGACCTGATTGTGTGTCATCTTCAGTCTCAAACCCCTTGATGGCATCTGCAGCAGACCACTCGTGCGCACACACACACACACACACACGTTGGCAGCACTTAAAGATGCCATCTGAGGCTGTAATGGGGCTTAATAACTTAAGAGCCCAAAGCAAAGCTCTCTACACAGAGGAATAGTTCAGTCTGCAGACGGCAGAAAGGTGGCATATTTACTGTTTAAGTCGTTGACTCTAAAGCCTCCAATGAGACCACACTGTCATTTGGTTAGTTTTATCACTTCCTCTAGTAAATGTGGAAAAGATGCTCCTCTCCCAGTGGGGTCAAAGCAAAGAGAGGAAGCCATAACTTTGGTCAAAATGAGCCTTTGAGATTCTCTGGTTTAAACCTAGCTTTGCGTTTTTATTATTTATTTTCTTTACAGTATTGTATATCAATGATATTCCTTATGAAACCTTTCCTAGGCCTGTCACAGTCTTTACACAATCATCTGATTGCAAATCTTTGAGATAATCATAATAATCTGTCTTACAGACACTTTGACGGAGTGCTAGAACTCATTTAGAGGAACGTTCATATCATTTCATATCTGTACAACCTAATATAAGTTACAAAGTAAGGGTAGCTAAGAAGATAAGCAATCAGTGCACTAACTTAAGGACTGTACAGTGAAAAAGAGGAATAATTTATATGACAGTTAATCAATTGGAAAAAAAAGTCATAGTCATGACAGACCTAACCTTTCCTCGTTTTTAGAAATGCTGGTAGATATTTAATTGTTCACATCAGGTCAAGCCAATGTTAATGACTGTATGTAGCACTTGACTCCATCTATAATGATGGATTAGCTCCATCCTATCTTTCTGCTCTCTTACAGCATCATGCTCCTCCACGCTCACTTAGGTCCTCTGATTCTGCTCTTCTGGCTGTCCACTACGGGTGGCAGGTCTTTCAGTGTTGCTGCCCTTACTCTCTGGAATGCCCTGCCTCTCTCGTTCTTAGATCTCCCATTTGTCCTGTGTTTTAATCTAATCTAAAAACCTACCTTTTCTCTACCTTCTTTCATTCTCTTTATAGTGTTTTTGTTCAGTATATTAATTTCATTATTGTAAAGTGTTTTTGGGTTTGTGAAAGGTGCTATATAAGTGTAACATCATCATTATTATTATTATTATTATTATTATTATTATTATTATTATTATTATCTCAACTCCCTTCCAGTGGCATCTCTAGAATAGAAAGCCAGGTGGGACACAATAAATTCTGTGGACAACGTCCTACTCGTCAATTCAACCACAAATGTAGCTCATCAATGAAATTACAAAAAGCATATCCAGTGTTGTGCCGAAATTGCCACCCCCACCATGAGATACATCCCCTGTCGGGAGCGTGCACGCTATTTACCGATGGTATTCTGTTCTCTTTACTTTGGTTATTGTGACCAAAGGAACTTGAATACAATCCATTCCAGTCATGAATAAAAAAAAACTTTTACTGAGGTAAGATGACTGCCTGTGTTATCTGTTAACTTTGATTAAATTGTCAACATGGTTCATTATATTGGCTCGCTAGCAGCGGCTAACAGTTACTGTGATGTTTTTGAGTGGCATGCTGTGTAGCAACGCTGATACCGTAAACGATATTCACATAAGCTCGTATACGCAAATCTTTAATTTTTTATTGGCTGCTCCCAGCATGGGGCCAGCGTGAACGTGCCCCACAGCTCATTACTGAAAGCTTTTTGCACATGCACACAGTGTTTTTTATACTGCTAATTTGCTTAAACGGATGCTGACAGGCCAGCCCCATACACACTAACTAAATGAAGACTGCTGAAAATACTGACTTTACACAACACATACAGGAATATTTTAAATGCATTGGGAACTACTGCCATTTTCATAAGTCAAATACACAACAATGTTAGAAAATAATATTTAAATAAAATAAATGTAAACAAAATGATTGTCACACACTGCTCCACAGCGACATCTGGTGGGACCACTAATGTAGAGACATCCCTGCTCTCTACATGTTGATTACAAATGCAAAATTATCATATAAGTCCTGCCTTTATGTAAGTTTGTAATTCAGCTTGGACTTAACTCACTCGCTTCCACTTTTAGGCCTGGAACTGATCAGGCTTGTGGGATTTGCCGGGCAGTTGTCTGAAAAGGAAATGAGTCAGTTTGGCCATAAGTGTTTAGGTTCGGTTCCCCATTGGTTGGCCGCTGAGTGACAAATATGCTCCAAAACAAACATCTTTTCTTTTATGGGAGGAAAGTCTTGAGAGAGATTTCTCAGTTCCATTTGTCTCAGTTCTGAGAGATTTCCTGGTCTGATGTTTTACCATAATCTGTACTGCAACTAACAGCAGCTTATACATCACTGATAACAGAGGTTCTAATGAAATCACGTCAACAAACTGCTCTCCAGAAGTGTCTCTGATATGCCTTGTCCAGAAGGGAGGACAAACACTCAGGCCTCACGTGAATCTTGTGCTGACATATAACAATGTAAGTCCATGTATCATCCTATACACTGATAAGCCAAATCATTATGACCACTGACAGACTTGAAGACTTGAGCAACTTTAATAAGGGACAGATCATTCCGGCCAGATGACTGAGTCATAGTATCTCTACTATGGCAAGGCCTCTGGGGTGATCTGGTCAGCAGTGATTAGCATCGATCAACACTGGCCTCAGGTCAGGTCAGGTGAACTGAGTACTCTAAATAGGTGTGTGTGTGTGTGTGTGTGTGCGCGCGCACCCAGTGATAGGCTAGGATAGTTTGTAATGCCCTGCCCTTCGACCCTGATCAGGATTCAGCAGATCAGATGATGGATGGATTCAATACCACAAAGCATAACATTGTGATACCCAAGTTAGGTGTCAGTATATTTTTTACAGTTTAGAACAATAAATGTCTTATCCATAGTACTGACATGGCTCTCTCTGTTGTTTTACAATACAAAAAATACAATATGAATCTTCTTAAGTATGAGTATTGTAGGATGATTCCATTTTATCCTATTGTCCTTTTATTCAGTAGCCCTATTCTGTGCATGTATTTACTGACAGTCTTAGTACAGTGCTTTTATATATGTGGAACTGTACATTAATAAAAACACTGACCTATATACCTGAAGAAGGCAGTGTAGTATACATGTCAAATAAAAATGTTACATATGTACACATGGATGCATACGTGCATCTGTATAAACACACAGACATGTCCACACAGTCACCAAACCATCATTCTGCTTTTGTCTTGGTGTGGAGTGCAATATTGCTTGGCAGTGTACTGCAGCTCTTGGTGTTGTAATTAGATGCTGATTTGTTCTCTTGCCTGGTGCGAATCGGCTTCACGCTCTGCCAGCACACACACACACGCACACACACACACATGCCCTAGTTCACACCCTGCTTCTACTCCCCACTTCTCCAGCTTTCAATGCCTCTCTTGCATATCACCTAGAAATCTGTCAGCAGTTCATAAATTCTTAAGTTCATCAAATCACTCCTTCTCTCACAGCTCTCTGCTTGAGTGTGAGTGTGTATATACGTGTGAATGTGTGTTTTCTCCACATATATAATGTAAATAACTGTACAGATGAGTCACAGTACATGACATAGAGAAAAATGCAGGTTTTGTAAGTGGAGATTCATCAGCAAAGTTACTGTTTGGTGGTGAAATGGAAGACAACAAACTACAATCACAAACTATACTTGTTATGATGAAGCCAGAATACAGCCGCTTAGCTTTGTGTTTGTGCTCCAGTGGCTGCAGTGTTAGGGACCGTCACACTATTAGCAGAAGAAATGTTAAGTGTTTCAGTATCTGTGGTCAATGACTCTCACATTAAACACACAAAACATTTTCATGATTTTGTTTAATTTTTTTAAATTAAATATTAGTAATAATGTAACACACATGCATCTTCATTCATAGTCATATTATTGTCTTCTAGCATTTGTCTTCTATTAAAATATAAAAGAATAATCAATTAAACTCATGTTTTTAATAAATTGACCTAATGAAATAAATGACCTAATGATGTCAAACCAACTTAGTAAAATACAGACATTCATTCCTGACTTATTACAAGACTTATTTTGGGAAATACTTTAGTTACTAATTTGATCATTATTTATAAAAATAATTTATCAGGGCTCGAGAGAGCAAAAATTGGCAGTGCTCCCTCCAGGCAAGTAAGATGGCACTCACTTTCTTCCCAGCACTACTACGTAATATTTTCTGGCACAAGCCTCTGCTACGTGATCCATCAGAACTGGAGATCCTGCGCTTTCCTCCAAGTGTGTTGGCTGCCTGGCAACAATGTATTGGCAGCAGTTTGAAAAGAGGCTGTGGCTGGACTTCACATGCATCAGAGGAGGCCTGTTAGTCTGCATTCTCCTAGGGTCAGGGACATTACATGTGATGGGAACAGTCAACAAATGGTCAGGTCGATTGCCAAACACATTGGGGAGAAAATCTTGTTAAAAAATAGTTTTGAGTGTAAAAAAATGAAGGACTGTAACAATGTAAGCATCAGTAACTATATTACTACACTGGTGATGTGGCTATCAAATGTGGATGCAGGAAAGATGGAGGTGCATCGCCCTCTAAACAGTCATGTTAACCCTCTGGAGTCTGAGGGTATTTCATACACGCTGATGTAGTCTGACATGCCCTGACTTTTTATAAATTACATCTGAAAGTATTTTTCTCCCAAAGTGTTACTCAGGCTTTTGTTCAGGACAAACACAGCAACAACAGTGTCAAAACAGTAAGAGTGTCATAAATCTCTTTTTGATTAAATTTGTTCTAAACTTGGACTTTTCTTAAAAAAAATAAAAAATCAGATGTGCTGATATATTGTTAAAAAACACTAAACATTTCTAGCCAAGACTTTTGAGCTCAGAAGTGAATAAACAGAGGTGTTGGACTACACACTAGTCATTACATTTTTTAGATATTGTATGTGGTTTTATTTCTAAAGCTTTACAAATTTGAGGTGACATTGGGTTTTACTGAGTCACTCGTTCCTACATTGGATATTCATGAGATAAGTGTGAACACTCAGACGAGAGGTCTTTGTTCAAGTGAGCGCTCTTTGTTTATAGAGACCAAATGGGTGTTTTCACACTTTTCTCAGCCGCTAATCCTCCACTGGCATGTACCAAATTACCATGTTGTTATAATATAAATGGCAGATTGCATAAATGGGCTGGAAAAAAAGGCTCTCCTATATGTATATAAAGGTGAAGTGTTTGCATTAGAGTCTAGTGAAAGGTTTGATGAACAGAGAATGAGAGCTAGGAACAATAACATGTTCTTATGAGACTTATGAACATCTTATAATGATGGATGAAGTACATTGAAGTAAACATCTGATCCAAATGATGCAACATTTGTGAAAAGACAATAAGAAGCAAATCTCCTTGAACTGTTGAAATGTCTCCATGGAGCTTGCATGTTCATGTGTTGTATTAAATGTAATTGTTTTCTCTTTGGGGTCTGTGCATATATTATTGCAAGCATGTGTGTGTGTTTGCACATTTGCCTGTGTATCTGTGTTTTGGCCTAATGCCGTTGGTCTCTCGAGCTTCTTAAGTTTCAGAGTGAGAACAGCAAGCTCAGCACTTCTGCAGCAACATGCGCCTCCCACATCTCAGCCATTACCCACCTAACTCTATGTGCTGATGCTAACTCACCAGCTAATGCTCACTAACTTCAACTTCAGATCCAGCTCCCTAAGGTTCTAGAGCTGCAGTGGCTGTCAAAGCTGCTTTAGTAATTGGCTTTTCATCAGGTGAAGTTAAACACAGGTCTGGACGTCCTGCAGGCTGTAGTCTGTCGTCTGCTGTAGTGTGAGTGTAGCATGTGGTTGTGTGCATTTCTCGTTGACTTCAGCCCTGTTGACAGGCGATTGGGAGATGTTGAAAAGCCGTCAAAAAGCGAACATTTTACTGTGAAGCCTTCCTGAGTGCAATGTGAACCAGATGTGTGCATGTGTGGGTGAACAGCAGTGCTGGTAACACACACTTTATTAGAACAGAGAGACAAGGAGTCAGCATCACTGCCAGTGGACCAGACATTAGTTAAATGTGGGCTATAGGACTAAATGGTACTGCAGCTGAGAGGTTTTGGCTCTCCTCACTAATCCCTCAGTGTTGTGATGTGTGTTGTATGTTGGCATTTGCTGTATTATATTGAGATACAGGTTAAATATTTAGTGGCTCTCTCTTGGCCTTTTTATTGTTTTGGACTAATGTGCATTAAACTGCATTAAAGTTTAATTTACATACAGTTATCTTCTCTCTTCTGTCTCCTTCTTCTCTCTCTCTCTTTCTCTCTCGCTCTCTCTCTTTTTCTTTCTTTCTCTCTCACTCTCTCTTTCTTTCTTTCTTATCTCTCTCTCTTCTCACTCTATCTCTATCTCTTCTCTCTCTTTCTCTCCCACTCTATCTTTCTCTCTCTCTCTCTCTCTTTCTCACTCTATTTATCTCTATCTCTTCTCTCTCTTTCTCTCCCACTCTATCTTTCTCTCTCTTCTCTCTCTCTCTTATCTCACTCTTTCTCTCTCTCTCTCTCTC
>BRDA01081385.1:4948-36492 GCA_036984385.1 Crenuchus spilurus | reverse complement strand
GTAACAAAAGCTGCAGACTATGCCAGTGACGTGATGACAAGAATGGCCATGGGCATGTTGGTGATGGTCAAATTGACAAAGATGTGGAAAAGCAAAACTGATGAAAGCCTTGGTCTGGCCAGTAGCTACATATGGATATGAAGCCTGGACATTGAAGAAAGAGGAAGAAAGACATATTCAGGCTTTTGAGAACAAGTGCATCAGGAAGTAGCTGAAGATCTCATGGATGAAGATGATGACCACTGAGCAAGTATATGAGATGGCTAGAACTCAAAAGGAGTTACTGATGCACGTTAAATCCAGCAAGTTACGTTACTTCGGTCATGTGATGAGGCATGCACATGAGAGCATTGAAGGAAGTGTTATGACTGGATTTGTGGAAGGAGTCCGAAGACGTGGAAGACCAAGAATAACCTGGATGGAAGACATGGACTGGATTATCAGGTGCTAGCCTGCTACAAGCAACCAGAGACAGATGGCATTGGAGAGAAGTGACTCGTCTGTGCAGCCTACCATTACGAAGCGATAACAGCGTGTGACATGACATGACATGAACAGTATTACATGAAATGGTTCTGAATTAAAAGTACATAGACAAACATCAAACAATTACGATATTTTGAAGAAGCTCATTTGTGACCCCGCCAGGGAAAACCAGGTCAAAGTCATTCTTTTTTTTCAAAATTAGTTTTTTTCAAAACAACTTTTTGTGAATTTAAGTTTTGTTTTTGATCCAAATATGTACTATGATAGATATCTTAGTCTATTATCTTTCATTTACAGCAATAATACCGAGTGGCTAAGTTTTGTCGCTAATGTGAGTGACACCATATTGACACGATATCTCAATAAGTTGCCCAGTGACTTTGGCCTGGTTTTCCCTGGCGGGGTCACATTTTTGTTCATATTTTTATTCAAAGGGGTAAAGAAATCTAGAATTCCAGAATCTCAAATGATTGGAGTTTGAATAAATGACTGTATTAATGTCATTACAATTGCTACTAATATCAACACTCCTGAACCAGGGTCACCATAAGAAGTGTCTTCCCTGGACTAAGCAGAACCAAAACTGGACTGTTACTCAGTACAAAGTCCTCTTTTTACATTTCATTTTGTAAATCATGACTGGTCCATTTCTTTCTTTGTAGGCAAGCATCGGGTTTTGAATCTGATGCGAGCTACAGGAAGCCAGTGAAGTGAACGCAGCAGTGGAGTGATGTAGGAGAACTTAGGCTGATTGAAGACCAGCCGAGCAGCTGCATTCTAAATCAGCTGCAGGCATCTGATGGCTCACATTTAAAAACCAGCCAGGAGTCATACTGAACAACATTAAAACAAACAAAATGAACAAAAATGAACTTTTTTTAAAGCAACCACTAGATCCCATCACCAGCACTGTGTAATAATTCTCTACAGTGCACCACTTCACATCAAAAACTAAATGAGTTTGTAGAAAGTCTGATAAAAATGTTGGATTTTCTCTTTAAGAGCAAAATAAATGTAACAGTTAACATTATGGTTTTAGTATTCTATTCTATGTCATTCTTACCTCCATGAGTCTTTTCTAGGGCAGTAAACTTCCACAGTCTCTACATTGGTTTCAGAATCTTTGTTTCCACCTATGGCATATAGTTTTTCCTCCAAAACCACAAGAGCAAAGCTGCCTCTTGGCTCATGCATATCAGCCAACCTTTGCCAGCTGTTTTGCATGGGATCATACCTGTAGTTGAAGGTAAATGTCAGAAATGAACCAGAGTAACATAAAGACCTGCAGTACAATTTCAATGCTGCAGTACCTATAGGCGCATCTCATGGTGTCGAACTGTCCATAATAGTGTCGCCCGCCAACCACATAAAGCTTCCCTCCTATTACTCCGACACTGTGGCTGAATCTTGGTTTCTCAGGCAATTCTCCCAGCATCCTCCATTGCACCCTTTTCAAGAGCCCGACGTGGTTACGAAAGGAGTTGCTGAACCATATGTCCTTACAGGGTATGCGCTTATCTAGGTTTTCTGTGATTCGTTCACCACCAACAAGGACCAAGACTTCTTTTGGAAGGTAAGTCCTGAAGTCTGACTGGTCATTAGAGGTACTGGAACCAAATTTCTCCAGCAGGGAGTCATAGAGGTCTGTAGTACTGACTTTTGGCCACAGTTGTATGGCCTTTACTTCTTTGAATTCATTGAAGGTCATGAGGGAAAACTGAATAGTTGCCAGAAGCTCCCTGGCTTGTCTCAATCTCCTCCTGGGATCGGCTCCAATCCAAGATGCAACTGCCTTGAACACAGGCAACTCTGAGGTAACGCAAAGAGAGTTACTGTGCAGATACATTTTCAGCTTCTCCGCTGGCAGGTCCTGGAACTTAAATGTGGAAGCTACCTCCTCAAAATGCCTAAGGACAAAGTCTTCAGCGATATCTTGCAGGTCACTGAAACCATATGCCTCAGCAAAGGATGCTACGTCCAGACAACTGAGAGCATCCATCTCCTGCTGCATAAACCTGAAGCAAAGTGTGAGAGCAGGCTCCAACTGTAGCTGAAGGGCAGTACAGGTGAGTTCAAATACATATGTCCAGTCCAGAACCACAGCACCACTATATGAGCAATCAAGGAGGATTCCCAGCTCTGGTGCTCCTACTAGCTGCAGGGTTACCATGGTTTGGTGGCTCTCCCTCATGCCACTACAGAACATGGCACGGAAGTAATCACTGCTTGCAATGAGGAGGACCTTGTGTGCTGGTAAAAAGTAAAGCAATTTACAACCATTATTTTACACATAGTTATTCAGGGGTTCTTTGTTAAAAACAATGGTTCTAAATAAAGATGGTCAAGAAACATTTGCATGCAATTTGGTGCTCTACTTCATGTTTCTTCATTATTGTACAACTGTACATTATTGTATAACTGAATTAAGAAACTAAACCCATATACTTTGTGACATATTGAAGCCTTTTTGTTTTATTGTTGATTAATTTGACTTGTAGCTCATTGTGATTGTGATTGTGACTATAAACAGAATAAATAATGTGTATCTCTCAGAGCTACAGCTGCCACATTCCTAATATCAACATTCCTGAACCAGAGACAACATCAGAAGTGTCTTACCTGGACTAAGCAGAACCAGAACTGGACTGTTACTCAGTACAAAATCATCTTTTTACATTTCATTATAAATCAGCTCCTAGAGTCTGAGAGACACACAGTCCAAGCTATCTGAAGTCCAGTGTGCAGTTTCTGCAGTCTGTGACGGTTTGAGCTGCTGCTGTTGGTCCACTGTGCTTAGTCCAAAGTCAACACCAACCAGGAGATTTTAGAGCACTTCATGCTTCCATCTGCTGACAAGCTTTATGGAGATCCCCAGCAGCTGCCCACAGTGCCAACACTACTACTGACCATCATATTACTGTGAGCTAAGTCACACTGATCAACATTCACCACTTTGAACTAAATTATAAACAAAAAAGAAATGCATGACTGCTACTTCCTACTACTGTGACATTTTCACATCTCCTTACCTCGAAATATTCTTCCTTCAGCCTGCAGCTCCACATCACATCCAACTCTGTCCTCCCATATTTGCTTAATGGACTCCAGACTGACCTTCATGTGCTCTTCAGGAGATATTCTTTCCTCCTTCTTGCCTCTGCATCTCTCCTCTTCTTGTCTACAGAGCTCCAGAACTCTGGGAACACCAAGAAAATGGGCAGCAGACCGAATTTCATCCAGAGAATCTCTGCTGAGTCCAGCAATGTCTCCGGTGTAGGCAAAATCCACAACTGCAGAAAGACCTAAAGCTGATACTTTTGGACCCAAACGTAGAAACATCTCAGACTCTTTCTCCCCATCCTTCTCTTGGAGCATCTCATAGACAAGGTTGCTCACCGCAGCCAGGACCAGAGAGTGAGTGTGAAGGCGATGCCCCTGGTTGGTGTTCAGGCAGAGATTGGTGAGGAATGATGACTGTTTCATTTCCTCCAAACCTTGGAATACATTCTTTGGATGGGATGGATAGCAGTACAACCTTTCAGGAGAGTCTTCAAAGTCCTCACTAATGTCACTGTTGGTATCATCTTCCATTTCATTAGCATCGTCATTAGGATATCCATCTAAGTCATCCTCTGAACTGTTCTCAATCTCTGAAATGTCAATTTCCAAGCTTTGTTCGTAATTGCTTTCTGTTCTCTGGTCATTTTCTTTTAGAAGACAATTATAATTTGGCAACCCATGTGAACTTGTCTCCTCAACATTGTTTTGATCATCAGAGGTTGACAAAAGAGCAAGGTTGTCACCAGAATCTTCATCATCACGAGCATCACCACAGCTACAAGAAAGTCTGGAAGCATCGTTATCACTCACATTGAAATTTGGCAACTCATGTGAACCTGTCTCCTCAACATGGATTTGATCATCACAGGTTGACAAAAGAGCGAGTTTGTCACCACTGTTCTCACCAGAACCATCATCATCATCATCATCATAATGAGCATCACAACAGCTACAAGAAAATCTGGAAGCCTCATCATCACTCACATCGAAATTTGGCAAATCATATGAACCTGTCTCCTCAACATTGTTTTGATCATCACAGGTTGACAAAAGAGCGAAGTTGTCACCAAAACCTTCATCATCATCACAAGCATCACCACAGGTAAAAGAAAGACTTAAACCATTATCATCACTCACATTGAAATTTGGCAACTCATGTGAACCTGTCTCCTCAACATGGATTTGATCATCACAGGTTGACAAAAGAGCAAATTTGTCACCACTGTTCTCACCAGAACCATCATCATCATCATCATCATCATCACGAGCATCACCACAGCTACAAGAAAGTCTGGAAGCATCGTCATCACTCACACTGAAATTTGGCAACTCATGTGAGTCTGTCTCCTCAACATTGTTTTGATCATCCCATGTTGACAAAAGAGCAAGGTTGTCAACAGAACCATCATCATCATCACGAGCATCATCACAGCTACAAGAAAGCCTGAAAGCATCAGCATCACTCACGTTGAAATTTGGCAACTCATATGAACCTGTCTCCTCAACATGGATTTGATCATCACAGGTTGACAAAAGAGCAAGGTTGTCACCAGAATCTTCATCACCACGAGCATCATCACAGCTACAAGAAAGTCTGGAAGCATCGTCATCACTCACAATGAAATTTGGCAACTCATGTGAGTCTGTCTCCTCAACATGGATTTGATCATCACAGGTTGACAAAAGAGCAAGTTTGTCACCACTGTTCTCACCAGAACCATCATCGTCATCACGAGCATCACCACAGCTACAAGAAAGTCTGGAAGCATCGTCATCACTCACATTGAAATTTGGCAACTCATGTGAGTCTGTCTCCTCAACATTGTTTTGATCAACACAGGTTGACAAAAGAGCAAGGTTGTCAACAGAACTATCATCATCATCATCATGAGCATCACCACAGCTACAAGAAAGCCTGAAAGCATCAGCATCACTCACGTTGAAATTTGGCAACTCATGAGAACTTGTCTCCTCAACATGGATTTGATCATCACAGGTTGACAAAAGAGTGAGGTTGTCAATACTGTTGTCACCAGAATGTTCATCATCATCACGAACATCACCATAGCTAAAAGAAAGACTTAGACCATCGTCATCAGTCATATTGAAATTTAGCAACCCATGTGAACTTGTCTCCTCAACATTGTTTTGATCATCAGAGGTTGACAAAAGAGTGAGGTTTTCACCAGAATCTTCAACACGAGCATATCCACAGCTACAAGAAAGCCTGAAACCATCATCGTCACCACTCACTTCACTTGAATGCTCCGCAATCTCCTTCCTAGCCTCATCCTCATCTGTATCGTCTATCTCCATCCTGTATCTTCTTTCACCATCTCCTCCGTCCACTTCCCAGGACACTGCCTTCGTTAATGGACAAAGGTTCGCTGAAGCCATGAATCTCCTTCAACTGTATCTTCCTTCTTCCTCTGAAGAAATGTTCACTTTAGAATGAAAAATACTGACTTCCAAAGGTCTACTGAGCCTCCTTATGAGTCCACTCTTACCTTCTCTCCATTTCTTATGCAGGAACTTTCTAGCTCATCTAACCACCACCCAGCCAACTCTTCTCAAATCCACACACCAAACAGTGTGCTATATTTACCACTTCACTTCATAAACATCACCTCTCAGAGAGGTCTGAGATTCAGCTTTAGGCCATGACCTTCTAAGTGTAAATAAGATATATTCTGTATGTTTTAATGTACACTTAACTCTTTATGTACTGGATGTAACACTCTGGAGAGAAATGCAGTTTGTGTAAAAAGTTTAGAAAAAGAAAAATATATATTTTTTACCAGTTAAATTTCTTTTAACTTTCTTAAAAAAAAATTAGCATTACAATTAGTCAATCTTTATAGTGGAACTTTATAATTAAACACAATGAAATGTTAAGAAGACACAAACAAGCAGCACAAAATTCAAACTTCAGTTAAAAAACAATAACAGCAGCAAAAAGCTAAAGTCAAGAGAATAAAAATAAATGGTTAGGCTAACATTAGTCAAAAAATTAACATTACTCCACAGTCTTGGGGGCATAAGCTGCAAGCCCAGTCTCAGCAACATGCCAAATTTATGTTTGCTCTCTGTAGAGGATGCATTCACTTACTTTAACCTAGAAACACAACACTGCAGGTCACTGGAGTAGGACAGGGGTATCCAAATATATGACCACATATGACAGTATCTCACCTAATTGCAAAATCTCATCTAGTGATGTTATTGGTGAGTAAATACTGCTTTTGTAAATGTTCTACTTTATACTGAAGTTCAAACTTCAGAACTGTTTTCAGAGCATCATAACGCTTATTTACTGTGACGCTGCTACTGTACCTGTTGTCCTCATCTAGACCTTGAACATATAAGACAGTCTGGAGAGGAGGCTGAGGGAACATGTGACAGCCAGAGGCATGGGATTCTTACTGAGTCAGGAGGAATCAAGTTGCTCCTCCACAGCCAGAGAACAGAATCTGGGTCAAGCTTTTGGAGAGAAGGTACAGTCGACCTCAATAATGTAGCAGACAGTTATATATACACTGTCATTTCAGAATATTATGACAGTGGTCTGGAATGAACTTGGCCCGGATGTCATGTGACAGGCTTTGCAGCATGTAATTAAGTGAGCACACCAGTCAGTTATAGCAGAGTGTATCATCATGGACAAAGGACATGATTTGACTGATGCCCAAAAACGCATGAAAATAGGGTACCAGGTGAAGCCACTAACTTGATTCTGTAGAGCCGTCCGTTGTGAAGATGTGCTGAGAATGGACTTTTCATACATTGAGTGCAGCCTTATCAGTGTAGCTACTGATGAACAATGTTATTGCTCCCCTACTGTCAGTATCACCACTCTACAGGCAGTCTTATCAGTGTAGCTACTGTAGAACAATGTTAGAGCTCCCCCTAGTGTCAGTGTCACCACTCTACAGACAGTCTTATCAGTGTAGCTGCTGTAGAATGATGTTAGAGCTCCCCCTAGTGTCAGTGTCACCACTCTACAGGAGTCTTATCAGTGTAGCTGCTGTAGAACAATGTTGGAGCTCCCCCTAGTGTCAGTGTCACCACTCTACAGACAGTCTTATCAGTGTAGCTGCTGTAGAACAATGTTAGAGCTCCTCCTAGTGTCAGTGTCACCACTCTACAGACAGTCTTATCAGTGTAGCTGCTGTAGAACAATGTTAGAACTCCCTCTAGTGTCAGTATCACCACTCTACAGGCGGTCCTATCAGTGTAGCTGCTGTAGAACAATGTTGGAGCTCCTCCTAGTGTCAGTGTCACCACTCTACAGGCTGTCCCAACAAATATTTTGTTTCTTATAATATTTATTTATATTTTACAAGATGCAATAAAATTACAACATGATTTTAGCAGTATATATCAGCCATTGGCTGCCCAGCACATATATTGGCATAAGCCATTGAGCGACCTTATCAGTTGATCACCAACATGCAACATTGCTGGAACATGTTCACTTTTCTAGTTAATGAAGCACTTGTGAATAACCTGAAATGGTACAAAGGTACATGGTAAATCAGAAGAATAAGGAAAATAACCAGCTGTTCTCCAGTAATGGATGTACATGAAGTGGATGCAGGCCCTTTCTACAGCTGATTGTGTATAAAAGCAGGCCTGGAATAGACTGTTACTGCTCCTCTAGAGCAGAATCTGAACAATACTGTCCTGCTGGATGGAGTGTTGTACCTTAATGGAGAGAAGACCATTAATAAAGTTCAGCTGGACAGACCAATAAAATTGACATAACATTATAACCACTCTGTATACTTTGTGCAACCCTGTTGTTCAATGGTCAGGACCACCACAAAGCATGTGAATTATTCTCAGTGACACTGATCTGGTGATGGTGTGTTACTGTGTGTCAGAGCTACTTCAGTGTCACTACTGGAGTGAAAATAGTGCATCAACCAGCCAACACAACCTGATGAGCTACGGTCTAACTTTACATCTACAAGGTGGACCAACAATGTAGAGTGGACACAATGTTTAACATCTCCAGCACACACTAACACACCACCACACACCAGTGTCACTGCAGTGCTGAGAATAATGCTGTGGTCCTCTGGGCGTCCTGATCACTGAAGAACATGGATAAAGGAGGCTAACAAAGTAAACAGAGAAACAGATGGACTACAGTCTGTTGTGGATAAATGAGATGAAGCTGTTCTTTGTAGGAAATCAGTGCCTGACCCACTGGGCCAACTATGATGATTCTATTACACGCTGAAGAGAACCATCACAGATTCGTCCTCCAGATCTTGGCTGCCTGTACATAAGGCTACTGTATCTCCTCTGAGATCCTGTCTCTCTGTGTTTGGGGGGAACCGAACACACTAGACAACAGATGGCGTGCCCACAGTGCTTTAAGTGATACAAACAAGAGGAGCACATGTGACAGCCGGCCTTGGACTGCAAACTGAAAGGAGGTGCCAAGAGGCCGTTTGGAGAGTAGGGAGGTGGATCTCTCAGACAGGGAACATTAAACTCAGCCTGGTGGCAATTAAAGCCCTCTACCACTGATCCTTTATAAAAGGTTCTACATAGAACCTTTATGGTGCTATAAAGAACAATGTTTTGTTTTGTCCAATAACAGACAAGTCTTTCAAATGTAAAAATGTCACATTTTAGACCACAAAATGACCGGTGACCATATTATACTAGCAAATAACTGTTCTTATTGAGTTAATTCAACAAACGTATACAATCACACATTTAAATGGCATTTGTCCATACACATTTATTACATCAAGGCTTGTATGTATTATTCTTATTATTATTAAAAGGAAGCGCTGTGGCTCGAGGATCACTGGTTCAAATCCCGAGTCATGCTGTTTTGCCACCAGCCCCTGTAGCAGAATTAGCCGCGTTCTCTCCTCATCACTTCCACTGTGATGCCGGCTCAGGTGTCTGTTAGCTGATGTATCAGAGCTACACTTTCCTCTAAATGTGTTAGCTGCCCAGTGTCAAATCAGCAGCAGCAGCTTGAAAAAAGGCAGCAGCTGAGGAGGTGTGTGCCCTCATGCTCCTCAGTGTTGGGACCATTGAAAGTGATTGGGGGAGTCCTAGAGAATGGGTGGATTAACAGGGGGAAAAAAACTGGGTTAAAATTGGAAGCATCTTGCCTCTGTTCTCTTCCAATTTATCGACGTTGACGTCTTTGCTACAGGTTGGTCTCCAGAGATTAGGCTCTGCCCCTGCTGTCATACTCTCCAGCAGGACCTGCTAAGGTCTGGAGGCCAAAGACTCTTTTTTAACTTATTCTTTAACTTTGTTTTCTCATCCAGAGGATGGGTTCCCCCTATGAGCCATGGTTCCTCTCAAGGTTTACTAGGGGGCTTGCTCGGGGGTCTAGGACCTGGATTATGTCACTATTCTCTCACTGTTCCTGGGTCTTCATGGCAGAAATCTGTCTATGAGCTGAGAGAGAGAGAGAGAGAGAGAGATAGAGAGATAGAGAGATAGAGAGATAGATAGATAGATAGATAGATAGATAGATAGATAGAGCTTTGAGTGGGTTCAGAGATGTTGTGGTGATGCATTTTTACAGAAACAACTAGGCTATTTAGATTAGTTGTAGTGCTGATTAGCAACAAATCCAAATATCATATAGTTTCAAGGTTCAAGAACACTGATCTTTGAATGTTCATAGTTTGGTATTTTCACGGTTAATGCTGTAAACTAACCTTATGAACATCAGCCTCCATGCCAAACAGATGGGTTGTATGGAAATCAGCTTCAAGGACCAGCACTTCTCCTCTTAAACACTGTATTTATATAATTTTGATGAGTCGATGTTCATATTCAACTCTGCGAGAACATTCAGTATGTTCCTATCTAGACCTTACTGCTTTCTCTCTTTGCAATTCGTGATTCCTCTCATGTAGCAGAAGAGGCACTCCTAGCTTTGTCCCACAATAAGTAGACACGCTGTAGGCCGTGAAATACATCAACATCATCATCAAACACTTGAAATTTCATGTTGAAAACCAGCTGAAGAGCGAGAGTACATGTTAAGCTTTTGTTCCTCGTGAAAAGGGAACAAGCTTCACTCAACAGAACTACAGCTTACAGTGAAGTCTTCAAACCATGGGCATTTCTAGCCCCTTTTTAGGGGTACTGAAGCACTCCGAATTTGAGTCTAAGCACTTCTAAAATGTTGGAAAAGACTTTTTTGAAATGTTAAAATGTTTTAAAATGTTTTTTTTTTTGAAGTTCCTTTCTCATTACCTGAATGTTTTCAGGTAAAAACCTCGATAGAGATCGATAGAGAGTACATATGGTTTAAACTAAATATTTTAACAAGGAAAATACAGCAATCCCCCCTCCCCCCACTGCTTCACAAATGGTATAATCCACTCTCTCTCTTACCCCTCCCCCACCTGTTTTCCTGAAGCCATGCACACACACACACACACACACACTACAGTGCCAAGGTTTGCATGTGAGTTCAGTAAGTGAAGTTAGTTCTGCTGAGGATTTTTGTACTTTATCACTCAGACACTACCAACACATGATCATTAACAGCACTGCTCATGTTTACTGAATCACACAGCACTCTGTGTTAGGTACAGCTTAGATAGATATCTGACTTTTTAGATAGATATATGGGTGGCTTGGGGTGATCAGTGTGGAATCTGCAAGGCTGCTAGACTCACTGGGTACTCAAAGCTCCGTTCCTAGAATTGCCCATGCTCCAAACTATTTACAGTATGTAAACAATTGGTAGGAACGACCGCTTAAACTCGGAATTACTATGTTTACATTACAATTTAAAAGCTCAAGTTAAATGTAATGTTCAAGTTATAATTAGAGTTAGGGTTAAGGTTAAAGCTAAGGTTAGTTAGTGGTAAAGTTAGTGTTAAAGTTAACGTTAGTGTCAGGGTTAAGTTTAGAGTTAGGGTTAAGAGTAGGATTAGGGTTTAGGTCATCGGAATACTATCTATTACATGTAAATAAAATGTGTTTTTATTCCTTTAGTTTACTTAACAAATACTAGTTCTCAGTGGATATTACAATGCAATTTATTAATTTAATATAATTTATTATTTCACAAAGTCTGTTTTTTTCAGTGATGAGATGTTTCCATGTAACAAAAGCATTCGGACACATACAGTCAAACTATACTTTTAATCCTATTAAAATCTGGACCCATAAATTGTGCACAAAAACATACACCAGACATTCATTTTAAAGCTTTAAAAGGGACGAAGGGGAGGGACTCAAAACAACACTTAATAATCTGGTTATACACTGAGGTTCAAACATGTGAAACAAAAAAGATCAAATGTGCTCTTCACAGAAGCTTAACTTATGTCTTAAAGTTTAACATTCACTGTAAACTTAACCAGTATTATTAACCAGTCACTCAGACCACAATTCTAAAAATAAAAGTTCCACTCTTTTAAAGGCCAACCAGAGAATACAGATGAGCCAAAACATTATGACCACTCACAGATAACATGAATAATGTTGATAATAACAGCGGTGCAGGTGAAGGGCTGGGACAGAACACCCAGTTCTCATTGGCTACATTCAGACTGTAGGTGAATCAGATCTGGTGAGATGGTCCACACTGTTATTAGTAAATTATCAAATCGGATTTACATGTCTGGACATCACAAACCTTTCTGCTTGGTTGCTTGTGGTGATGACATAGGCGTCAGTAAATACAGCCCAGCCTGGCTTCAAGGTTACCAGGTTTTGATGTTTAGAGCTGGAGATGCCTTAAGTAGACTTTCAGTGGACGGATCTAAAATTGTTGACATTGTCTTTTCTCTTATTGTATTACATAATAATAATAATAATAATGCATACTTCCTCAAACATCTGTGATTAGGTTTTGGGTTTGTTTTAAAATTTAAGGTTAGATTTAATACTTTGCCAGACAATGTGTTGTGGAATATTTCAGGACATGGCAACCTGCTCTGGGGCCCTTTGTGGCACTCTTCTTGGATCCCTCTGGATTTGACAAGGTTGTTGTGTTGCGAGTAAGGCAAAAGGCACTTCGAAGTCCAATTTGAGATGGATCCAAGATGGAAATTCCAGGCTGGGACGGATCTGTACAAATCTGATTGTAATCGCATTTCAAACCTCCTCCCAGTGTGGTTTGCAGAAATTGTATTTACTGAAGATCTGAAAGACTTTTACAAGGACCCAGTCATCATATCCAGATGAATGGGTTAGAGTGTCTCTGAGATATTAAGTGTTGTATGATGCTCCTGGTAAGCAGTGGTCAAGAACTACAGACCTTGGTCTCCAAATGCCCCAGATCTCAATCTAAGCATCAGTGGAATGTGCTGGATCCATGGCAGCCTCACTTTTGCAACGTACAGCACTTGCCAGATACCACAGGACACCATCAGAGGTCATGCCTGGGCAATTGGACCAACAAGCATGTTACCATACTCGTCATTATGTTTTGGCTCATGAGGTGGGCTATATCAGGAACTGCTATTTTTAAGAGGGCACCTCAGCGTATCAGACATGCACTCATGGAACAGAAAGAATGGAGAAGAATAAGTGATTCATTCATAAAGACATTCTAGTTCTGTACATTGCATAGCTGAATTCATTTATGTTTTCATTCTACGCCCATCCCACAGACCACCCATGTGGTAATGATGCTTTGGCCCTGTTGCGTCGCTCCCACACATGCATACAAACACACAAAATGGTGTGAGGTATAGGATGTGAGCACTAATTCACAGATGAGTCTGAAGACAAGAAAACTCAAATTAACCCTTAGAAGTCACAGTTAGTGTCAGTGATAAAAAAAATTGATGTAAATAATTTTTTAGGGTGTGTTCACACTTGTTTGGTTCAAGCCCTTGTATGATTGCTCGATTTGTGCTGTTCATTAGAGCTGCCTTCTGAACCCTGGTGGGCACCAAAAACAGTTCTAAACTAACTCTGATGTTGTGAGCTTCAGTATGAACAAAGTATGTAATAAAGACATCTTAATGGATCAAACACAGGATGTGATGTCATAGGATGCGACCCTGAACGTTACAGTTACAGAGATCACCGTTTTAAAGAACCAATAATGCAGCAAGGACAGCCTACGCTACGAACAGTTCATATTGTATTGTTTTGCTAAGTATACGTCATATATCCATCATACATTACATTTTTTACACGTAGGTTCGAAGATAAATATGCCAGTGTGACGCAACCTTACAATGCAAAATCCTTAAATGATCCAGTCACAGCCACAGGCAATAACAGCTGATGACTGACATTAGTGAGTCAGGAGAGAGGAGCTCAGGGGTGGACAATTGGTAACAAAGTCAAAAAGGAATGTATTCAGTAAATGAATGTACAGGATAGATGTAATATTTTTATGGGAGAACAAATATCGTAGCACCTTTGTTCAACTTCTACTCTATGTCTCATGTATCAGACGCCCGCGATTTTCTTTCCCATAAAAAACGTCATCAGTGGAGATGATCTGCTTAATATAAACTCAATTTGCAAGAAACACTGACTGAGAAACCTTTCCCTATTTCTTTAAAGTAGCCGAATGTCACTCCTGAGTACTTCAGGGCCCTCTGCCTCCCTCTGGTGGCCGATTGTGATTTAGCAGACCATCTTATTATGATGGTTCTGTTACAGAATAGCAGTATATTCATCCTGATGTTTTTGCTGAAGCCCAGCTATTAGAATTTTTATTGCTATAATTCATATTTGCACTTTGTATTACTTGGCCATTTTGGTACTTATTGCTATTTGTTCATATAATGTTTACATTGTGCCAGAATTAAGTTCATTTACAGTATTTGGCTTATCTGGTTTATTTGACAAATTTACATATAAACGTATGAATTTTCATAAGAAATCCTCTTTAGGGTCCATGAGAGGCTAGAACCAGCCTTTTAAACTACATTTATGTCTAACAGGATAGTTTATATACAGCGGTGCTTCACTGTAAATCACTGTCCTTCGATTTCAATTATTAATAATCATTTGTTGACATTAAAATGAATAGAAATACATTCAGACACAAACCAGTCAATATACACTTACTGGCCACTTCATTAGGTACATATAGTTTGTCTATGTTAGCTCTACTGACCATATAGGTGCACTTTGTACAGGACCCCCACAGAGCTGGTGGATCATTCTCAGTGACACTGATGTGGTGGTGGTGTGTTCAGTGTGCGTCAGAGTTGTTGCAGTGAGTGTAAGTAACTGAACTTGTAATAATGTCTGAACCATTTGGCAACAATGACAGTAACAACGTTTGACTTCTAAAGGTTAAATCACCAGAAGTTGAAGGAAATAAACACAGAATTTGAAATATATCTTGTCCATAGAAGCCTTTTTAGCCTTTACATAAGAGTTTAAATAACTAATAGAACTAATATCCACTATCAGTTAAAGACATGATGGTTTGGATGGGATGTTAAGACTGAACATTTTTAGTGCAATACCTTCAAATAACACTTAACACGCTTACACACCAAATAAAAAGGATTACATGTGCTGAGGAGGGTGTCAGGTATTAGTAAGTGGAAGGAGGAATGAAAAGAACACAATGATGACGGATATGGAGACAGGAAGGAGGATGAGGACAGTGAAAAGAGGGAAAGAGAGCGTAAAAGGCCAAGCGTTCTGCAGCCATTTTCCTCTTTGGGGCTGGTTGGCTGAGGCAGCCGGGGTTTCTACCGCGTTACAGCGACAAATCACCAGCGGCCTTACCTGAGAAACACTCTCCTGAGGGAGGGAGGAGCAGTGAAAGAGAAAGAGAAGAAGATTGCAGCATATGTTGTATGTAAAGTAGATAGCATGATGTTGATATAAGACTGATCTTTGATCAGAACCATCATTTTATATGAGGTCAAAAACATGAAACTATGTTGGATCAACGTTAATGTGTCCATGTGCAGGGGTGTCCTGTTTGCTTCTTTACCAAACGATGGTGAATAACATTAATAGTAATGAAGATCTGGTGATGAAATTTGGATTAAATAATAGTCTTGACTTAATAGTCACGTAAATAGTTGTTTCTGTAAAAATACACCACCAGACCTTCTGCCAACCTGCTCAAACCTCATTCAGATCTTAAGGAAAGTTTCAGATTAGTGGATGTGGTTTAGGAAACCGCATGACATAGAGTGAGCTTTAAAAATAACAAAACTTGTCTAGCTGAATGCTGCGTCAGCAATCTTGGACAACTGATTCAGATTTAGAATCAGTTTTAGTGATGATGACCATCATAAATATGGAAGAATGTGATCTAAGATCAGTCTTCTACCAGCACTACTGCTGTCTGAAGTGACTGTCTAGCAGGTTTTATTCTTGTTATAGCTCACAGTAAGTCATACTTTGTCCTAAACCACAACGACTAGTCTGTGAGACCTTCATTAAGCTCTGGATGCATTTTGATAAAAGTTTTATTGATGTACAAGACAATAGCTTGTCAAAGACCCATGATGGTCGATCAGATTCTTCTATATTTATGGTGGTCTAAAATGGATTCTAGATCAGAGTCAGTGTTCCAAGATGGCCGACGCAGCATTCAGCTACACAAGTTTTTGCTCATTACTAAATCTCACAGTAAGTTATACTCTGTCCTAAAATACATGTACTAGTCCGAGACCTTCATTAAGAACTGGATGAGGTTCGAGCGAGTGAAGAGAAGTTTAAGTATTTTGATGTAACCATAGAGTTCTAGTGTCTGTTATCACCATGAGTCTCACAGTTCTAAACTAAAAAGCAAAAACATGATCTGAATAATAAATGATGATGAGCAGCTGATCAGCTTGCTGAACGGATTGTTCTAGAGTTGAGCACCTCTAGTATGGTCCTGTTATGTGTGCGATGGGGGCTTAGCCTCAGGCTCCAGCGGTGGGTCCGGTGGCTGTGTCCGCCATCATCCTCACTCTCCGTTGTGTCCTGCCGTGTGATTCGCTGCCGCTTTCGCTTCCGAGAGCTGATTCGCTGAAGCGAGCCCACAACCTGTAATCTGGACCAATACAACAGCTTCCTTGAGTCTCTAGGAAGTCACTAAGTGTATTAGTTCCTTTTTAAATACTTTAACACATACACTCACTGGCCACTTCATTATGTACACATATTTACCATCATTGTCCAATTTAGCTCTACTGAGCATACAGGGGCACTTTGTATAGACTGTAGTTCATCTATTTCTCTGTATACTTTGTTTTTTAATTATCATGACCCCCACAGAGCTGGTGGATCATTCTCAGTGACAGTGATGTGGTGGTGGTGTGTTAATGTGAGTGAATCAAGCCCATCAGAGGCCTACTGTACCTGCTGTCTGTATCCTCTATGTCTGCATCTGCATCACTCTCTCCTTGAGGATCAGACTGCACACACTCCTCCTGCAACGTGAGTCATAGATGTGACTAAACACACACACACACACACACACACACACACACTTCCTCCACTCTCTTCACATACATCCACAGAAAATGCACTCCCTCTCATAAACACACACCTACCTCAGTGCCATAGCCTTCAGAGTATCTGGCCACTATTGCTCTGTTTTTACCACATTCGCTGCATTTCAGGCTGCTCTCCTATGATAATGAGATAACAAAACAGTCTGTAATTAGAAAGACATCCAACACTGCATCCATAACTAACACCCACCCAATGACTTTGGTCTGACTAACACAGAACCTCTGAGGTTTACCCACATACCATATGCTTCCATTCATGCTTACCAGACTACAGACATACACCAAAAATGTGAATACTGTGGGAAAAAGTTTCATTCAAATTCACATTTTATACTCATTACACATAAAGTGAAGTCTTTCAAGTACTTTTCTGTTTTAATGTTGATCAGTAGGACTTACAGCTCCAATTAAACACAGTAATATGATGGTCAGTAGCAGTTCAGCTGCTGGGCATCTCCATAAAGCTGATGTCAGCAGATGGAAGCATGAAGTGCTCTACAATCTCCTGGTAGGTGTTGAATTTGGACTAAACACAGTGGACTTCAGACAGCTTGGACTGTGTGTCTCTCAGATTCTAGGAGCTGATTTACAAATGAAATGTAAAAAGAGGACTTTGTACTGAGTAACAGTCCAGTTCTGGTTCTGCTTAGTCCAGGTAACACACTTCTGATGTTGTCTCTGGTTCAGGAGTGTTGATATTAGGAATGTGGCACTTGTGGTGTATTAAAGTGTGTAGTTATACTGAATATATGCCAGTTTACCTTTTGGAATAAAATAGTGAACTTTTCCATACTATTCTATTTTTTTATGTATGACTCTATAATGTCTGATACATCTGTAATGTTTACAATCTGATTAATATCTCCAAAATTTTACAATCACTAAGTTTACACAATACATCAAAGTAAATAAAATCAGACCAGGACTAATTACTGTTGTTGCTACTGAACTCATTATTATTATTATTATTATTATCATCATCATTAAGACTCCAACTCCTGGTGACCATATGGAAGGAGAAGATCATGCCCTCTGTACAGGTCTTCAGGCTTCTGATTCTATCAATCCATCCTGTTGCAGGCGAAGCAAGTGGAAAGAGTGAAAAGAGGGGACTTCAGCTTAATATGAAGAAGACTAGACTTGAAGAAAATGCTAAAGTGATGGACACCTTTTGGATCATTCATGAACAAGAAAATGGATCCAACAGAACCAGACTGACACTCAGCAGAACAAGGATAAAGGAACTGGAGACGATCTTCAAATGTAACCATTTGTCTCTTCAAACTAACACTACAATAGTTCCATATATACAATAGTACAATATGATCTCTGTGAAAACTGGACAGCAGGACTACTGATGTTTAAACATTGGTGTCAGAGATATTTAAGAGAACCTTGGACAGATAAATGGATCCTGGACCAAATCAAAGCTCAGATAACCAAACTGAACTTATTCTGGACACATTATGGGAAGAACCAGCTCACTCGAGAAGACAGTTATGCTGTAAAAGAGGAAGAAGACCAGGAACAAGATGGATGGATACAATCAGAGTAAACGCAAACCCAAACAGAAGACAGGATGTTCTGTACGGTCACCAAAAGTCAGAATTGTGTTGATGCCACTTAATAATAATACTGATTATGGTAATAAACATTACTAATAAAGTTTAATTTGTAGTTGTGAATAACGTCTTTCAGGAGATAAAAACTCACCGTCTGTGGATGCTGTTTGCAGTATGGTCCCTTCTCACACAAACACACTCCATCCACCTTCCTACACTCTGCTCCCATTTCGTCCTGCAAACATCGGCAGAGAAAAGCTCATTTCTTGGCACTTTTGTGCAGCTGTAATTGACAATCCTTACAAAACCCACTCTCTGCTGCTCTCTTGCTCACACACACCCACACATACCCACACACACCTCTGTACCTCACAGTCATTGTCTGAGTTTTCAGAGAACGGGCTGTTTGAGTCTCTCCGCCGCACCACCTTCATCTCGGTCTTCCTCACTCCGACATAGACCTACATGTGGTTCAGTCAGACACAATTAGCCCAAACCTTCTTACAGCAGAGAGACAGACAGACATAAACAGATAGACAGAAAGACTGACAGAGAGATAGACTGATCGACAGACAGTCAAATAGACAGTGACAGACAGAGACAGTCAGACAAATGATAAGAACTACAGTAAACACAGTACTGAGTGATATGAGGTAGATGAGCTCACAGTGTGTATATATTAGTCACTGTGTGTAATATTGTCTAATACATGAATGTTTATATGAATGTTATTTTACAGTCACGTGTCTGTCTGATATAAACAGCTGCTCATTACGTAACCGGCTCTCACAGCGGAATACTGTTTACAAAACTAACATTTCTCATTAAAATCTCAGAGTTACTGCTGATCTGTAGACCCTGCAGCCTGTGTAACTGTCATGTAAACGGTTTACAGACTATACATATGGTCTAAAGCTGTACAGGTGAATAAACGCTCAGTGTTTATACTGTCTGTCTGCTTACCTTTATACACAAAACACCGTCATCTCTGCCTCACTGGACATAAATCAGTTACTGTATCACCCCAAAACTCCGTCCAGTCGCTCTGAATATATAAATAAATATATTAATATATTTTGCAAAAAAATCACGACGGATTTTCTGAGCCAGGATTAAAACCGGAAGCTGAGGGTGGCGATAAAGACGCTGGGATGTGTAGTCCTGTAACAGTAAACGAGCGAACAGAACAGGCGCGTGCACGCTTGTGGGCGGAAACATACGAGGACTGACGTGTCGAGTATCCAATCAGCGTTTAATACACATTCAGAACTTTGGAATGTGATGTCATTATTTTGGGCGTGGTTACAAACATGATGGCTGATGGGATACAAGCGCCATGTTTAAGGTTCAAACATTAGTGCTGAAAAAAAGCTTTCACGTACTATTTTCAGGATTAGTAGAATTTAGCCATAGTAATAACCTGCTGCCTTATCGGATGTAATGTCCGCTCACACGACCGGCAAGGTAAAAAGATAGAAAACGGACTGTCTTTTCATTGTTTTCCCACTTGGAAATAGCGCGAAGGAGCTAATGTATCCGACCTAAAAAAAAGAGTGGCTTGGATATCTGCAGTGAGACGTCCCGATATAAACTTTGCCAGCATCCCAATGTACCTCCAAGTGTGTTCCAGACATTTCCATTCTGCCATCCAAGCCAATCTGTCTTGTTCAAGGTAAACCTTCATATGAAATAGATGAGACAAATCCTGACTGGGTTCCAACCCTGCACATGGGTCACTGAAGTCCGTGTCACAAACTCAGACCGGCATGCTCGCCGTATACAAAGAAGACACAAAAGAGCACCAGTAGGAGTTGAAGGCCTGGCAGCAATGAACATAACAAATCAACAAGTGGTGGAGACGACATCTGAGAAGCACGCTGAAGAGACTGTGGAAGAAATCCCAGAGGAGGAGCAAGTTCAAGAGGCTTTAGTGACGACAGTAGAACAAGTTGGAGAGACTGTGGAGGAAAACGTAGATGAGGAGCAAGGTCAGGCTGCAGATGGGGCAGAGAGGGAAGTGGCACATGAACCAGCAGCAAAGAGACCAGAAATAGAATGTCAGTTCTGTGAGAACAGCAGAGCAGAAATAAACCGTCTGTTACAGGAAAACAGGGAGCTCAGGTCAGAACTGAATAAAAAAAAGTTAGACAAAGACTTCTTGAAGGATGACGCAGAAAAGGTCCGATATTACACAGGACTTCCTTGTTTTGTAATTTTATCATTATTTAACAATGTTAAACCTTTCCTGCCAGTAGCAAAAAAACTGTCACAATTTCAAATGGTTCTACTAACACTGATGCGTCTTAGACTTGATCTACCTGTTCAGCATCTTTGCCATCTTTTTGATGTATCACATAAAACTCTGTCCATTGCTTTTGCCATAGATGTTATATGCACGCCTTAGACCCTTAGTACACTGGCCAGAAAGACATTGTTTACAGGCAACAATGCCATGTCAGTTTTTGGAAACCTTTGGAAAACGTGTCACCATTATTGTTGATTGTTTTGAAATACGCACAGAAAGACCCTCAAATTTAAAAGCACGTGCACAATCCTTTTCTCACTACAAAGGTACACACACCATAAAATACCTTATTGGTATTACACCACAGGGTTCAATTTCCTTTATTTCGAATGGATGGGGTGGGCGGGCCTCTGACAAGCACATAACAGAACTGTGGTCTTCTTTCCAAATTGTTACCTGGTGACATTGTGTTAGCTGACAGAGGCTTTGATATCAAAGACAGTGTGGGAATGATGTGTGCTGAGGTCAAAATCCCCTCATTCACTAATGGAAAATGTCAACTTGATGCTAAAGATGTTGAAGATACACGTGCTATTGTTCACCTGAGAATTCATGTTGAAAGAGTGACTGGTTGCATGAGAAACAAGTACAAAATGTTACATAAAACAGTACCTGTTAGGTTTTTGCTTACATGTGAGGGTGAGGAGATGACACTTCTTGACAAGGTTGTGAATGTGTGCTGCAGTTTAGTGAACATGTGTCCCAGTGTGGTTGTAAAACCTAATGAAAATGAAATCTGCACATGTTAATAAATTTGTTATAATGCTGTGATATTACATGCAAATTAAAAATAGATTGGCTCTCATGTTTGTGTTGAAATACTTGTACAGTTGAATAACAGTAAAATGACAGACAAAGATTCTTTACCACTTTGCCATGGGCATTTATTAAAACAGCATTTTTAAGGAACATGAATTTGTCTTATAAAACTGAATACAACTTTCAAATACTTCAGGTGACAGTTATACATTTCTTGAAACTGAACAGATTGTGATAGAATTGAACATATTCTCATAACAGTAAGAATACATTTAATAGAAAAGCTTATTTTGTCAACCAAAATCCTAGTGCAAGTAAATTATAACTTTGCATCAAAAAAAATCTTAAGTGGGTGCTTTTCAAAATTGTCAACTGTTATAAAATTTATGTCTCCCTTGAAGTTGGACTAACGGTGTGCTCGGTGAAATATCTGCCTACAAGCTCTGGAAGGCAAACGTTTTTAAAGAATACTTGTGCTTTTTGTAAACGTGGTTCCCAGAATCCCTGATCTGGAAAGACACGGACCACAGCCATGTCTTTCTGGGTCCATACAACAAGGTAGTTTGATTTTGTTAGAAAAATTTGTGTTTGTACCTGTGTATCGTAGGTATGTTTTTTGTTCAGATAAAGTTCATTGCCAGATGACTGGAGGCAAAAGTTTCTGTCCTTAGCATCCAAAGCCTGCTGGATGCAGCATGTCCTATATTTCTAAGACACTATCTCCAGGCATCCATTCCCACAGCAGTCACATATTGTGAGTCCATCATGAGATGCTCCGAGTTCAGGAAAGTTTATGATAAAACCACATGTTTTAACCATTAGATTTTTGTGATGGGCAGCTGTGCTTTCAATGTAGGCCTTTCGTGCATCATCCTCATGCTTCACACCCCATCTCGTTTCCACCGTAGATACTGTGTTACCTGGGTAGGTAACCGTTTTAACAACTGTCAGCGCTGGCTTTTCTAAACTGGTGACAAATACAGCATACATGCTTTAAGCTGTAATTCTGTAATGCAATTTTTTCGAAGTATCATCTTCTTGCATCCCGTAGTAGTTTCTCACGATATAGCCCTTTTTTTAAAAGCTACTTTTAAGCATGATGGAGGACAAAACAACTCGTTATCTATGGTTTTGCCTTCAGTCAGTTTGGTTTGTTTTGGTCCGCGGCAGTGGCGCCAACAGACAATTTTCATAGTGGTGGCCAGATGGGGCCACTGAAAAATTTGGGGTGGTACACTAACTCTTAAGCCATAAGTGACTTTTATGAATTCTGTTATGCTATTGTGGTATATAGATTAGTCAATAACTCAATACGAGAGCTATGGAAATGCATACTGATATACTTGGGTTTCTGATTTTACAGTTAATGTTACAAATTATCTGATGTGCATAGACTAATGTGGTACAAATATCATTTTACTGTACAACAACAATTCTGTTTTATTGTTATGTATTTGTATATACATGTATTATGTGATTCATTGTTTTTCAAATAGTTAAATACTTCTTAAAAAGACAAATGTTACCTCTTAAAATGGAAGAAGTACATTAATAGTAAATAAGTTATTTAATGGGAACAAGCCTACTCAAGTTTTAAACCAAAAAAATCACACAGAGGCCTCCAATTATTTTAAATACAGCTTTATTGTCCTGTTGCTGTGTCCTTTTGTAAATGTATGCATTGTAAGCCATGTTTTACATGTCATCTGTGGGTACTGTACCACTCTTTCATGAAGCCACGTCTTCTGTTTCCATGTAGAGTCCATGGAAAATACTTCATATGTGGCTGTTTGGCCCCTCTGTTCTTGACCAAGATACATCTGGACATAACAGGAGGACAAATCATTCTAATACTAAAATAATAATAATAAGTAGTAGTAATAGTAGCTAGCCATTCTCCATAGTAATTACAGATTATGTGTAATATAGGCCTATAAACACTTTTATTCAGACTATTCATATATAAGGCTTTACTGGATTTTGTCATGATTTAAAGCTCAGTGTAGATGTGCTATAACTCTACATTTATAAAGATAACATTTCATTGTTAGGGGTTCCCACTATAACTATAGCTTCAGCTGAGTCCTGTTTTGCCTGGCATCTTCTGGGAGGGTTGTTGCTGACCTTCCTGCAATTTAGTCCAAAGCTGTTGTCTGACCTACACTGTACTATTACAGGCTGTCCCTGTATTTTGCATCTGATCCGTCTCTGTCTCTCTCTCTCTCTTTCTCTCTGCATGCTTGTTTTGCTTTTGCATGTCTTCATCCTCACTGATGTTAACATTTTCCTCTCCTGCACTACATTTCCTCTTAATGTAAAAATGAATGTTGTAGCGATTATGCTAACGCTATTAGCTAACTCAATATAGTCAAAAAAAAACAAAAAAAACAGTTTACTGATTGTGTGAATATATATTTTTTCTTTTACTCTAAGTAAGTATTGTATGACTTACCAGTTAGCAAATTGGTGGCCTCTCAGGCTTCCAGTGTATGACCTGCACCACTGTACATGGCTGCTGCTGTAATGCTGTGTGTGGCAGCATCAAGGGGCGAGGTCAGGTGATACAGTGACATCGATGGGCTTCCGGCAGTTATTATTTTTCTAATTATTTTTAAAATATAAATTATGCACTCTAATATAAATTATGCACTCTAATATAATAAATATCCAATAGAAGCATATTATGCAGAACATTATACATATGCAAGTTGATAACAACATAATGCAAGTTAATTCTCCATGGGGGGCACTGGGGGTGGCCAGCAATTTTATAGGGGTGGCCCCCTCGCCCCCCCCGATTGCGCCCCTGGTCCGTGGCCCTTAACAATGGCACTTGCAAGCTGCGCATGACCCACAATGCACTGTGCAGTGACGTTGGTTCCAAAGCTCTTATAGAGAGATATACAGACAGATAGATAGATAGATAGTAGGGGTGTGTTTCTGTCCAATAAATGATGATCCGATATGTATCTCGATTCATGTGGTACGATACAATTCAGAAACGATACATTTTAAATTGGACCAATTTGGTTCGATTCGATTCAGTACGATTTTGATACAATTCGGTTCAATATAATAGGATAGGAAATAATATATATAAATAATTACTTTTTTAAAATAAATAATTTTACATTGATTCAACATAAGTTAATACCAAAAATGTGTTTTTGCTTGCATTCAAATATATTATGAATTCAGAAACAGTAAAATACTGTCGCGTTGAGATGTAGTACCGAGGCTCCAATGTTTTAAATAAGTCCCCAAAGCCTTCATTCTCCACCACACAGTATGGTCTTAAGTCTTTGACAATGAACTGGGTTATTGAAGCCATTATTACTTTGGCTCTACATGAGTTGTGGTTGAGTTTTGGCTGGAAGAAGTCCTGTTTTTCTGTGGGGCTAGCGGTGCCACTTTCCTCATGTCGTCTCATCAAATCTTTTCCGCACTTCATTTAAAGACCGAACTTCTTCCAAACTTTAGATTTTAAGCTCGGCAGAGCATTGTATATATCTGTGTCGGACATCTTTGTCTTTCAAACGTGACTGTGACAAGTATTGCGTTAATGAGAGAAAGAGCACGCGCAAGAGAGAGAGGGGAGGGGGTCGGGGAAGAGAGAGCGGGGAGGGGGTGGCCGAGCAGCAGTAGCACATCAGTAACACCAAACCAATTGACAGCTATGTAATCGGGCCATCGGCCAGTTTATTTTACAAATAGACAGATTAAGGGGTCCATGTACCGATGCACTCACATCATTAAAGTTAAAATCTTCCGATTCAAATCAGTTATTTTTTACACCCCTAATAGATAGATAGATAGATAGAGGTGGTAAATGCAAATACAATTATGTTAATGTAATTAAGTAGTTTTAGGCACTTTGAGTATTTCTGTCATTTAACACTTACTACATTTAAAATAAAAATTTTTACATTTTATTCACTACATTTTAAAAAACACGTTACTTTAGTTATAAAAACATAAATGTATTTATGGTTTATTTTATATGTTTATTTACATACAGTGGAACCTTGATTTATGAGTTTAATTTGTTCTGTGACTGAGCTCATAACTCAATTTGCTGGTATATCAAATTCAATTTCTCCATTAAATTGAATTTAAATGCTGTTAATCCATTCCAGCACCCCAAAAAACACATTTTTTGTTATAATAAGTTATAATAAAATCCTCAGTAGTCGGTACACAGTAAATCTGCCAGTGTTAAATCAACACTATTAGAGTTAAATTAACACTGAGAGTGTCAAAATGTAACACTCTCAGTGTTAATTTAACTCTAATAGTGTTTATTTAACACTGGCAGATTTACTGTGTAGATCAGTTGGTGAATGGGAGGGAGGGAGGTAGAACCCCAAAATCAGTGTTTCTTACATTTACTTGCAGACAGTATGAACCCCAAATATCTAAGGTTTTGTCTGGTCAACTTAATATAATTACTTAATATATTGTACATCCATTCCTGCATGTTAGATCACTGGGATCCACACTGTTGTTTACCAACACCACTTCAAGCAAACACACAAGAGGCCTCCCATCCAAGTATTAAGCAGCCCCAGACCCCCTTAACCTCAAAGGAGCTGCATGTTACGTTGCGCAAGTGATATGGCAGCTGGTCAGAGCAGCGAGATCTAGTCTGCAATGTCTTCCAACCATGCCCTATTGTGAGCTACAGTAAAGCCCATCACTGTCTCAGTGAATTCAGCTTGTATGTGTCATCTTCATTCTGCACAAGGCTACATACCAAAGATCAGACCAAAGATTAGACCAAACAACATTTATTGATAACACAGAATTATTTATTTTTATCTGAGCAGGCCTATCATTAAAAAAGAAGAATAAATAAACAAATATTCAAGATAAAAAGGAAAGATTCAAGTTATTACAGTGCTGTAGACTATGAAGGAATGTTTCAATTTCAAGTATCTATCATTACTCCAGGTTAAACTGCTACAAACTGTGAATATTTTGATGTTGACTGAACACTTCTTTCACCACTTCAGTCTTCGTGGAAGAGAACCTGAAAAAAGACGTGGAGGCTTTAAGGCTGATTTATGCTTCTGCTGGAAATCTTTGTTGTGTACTATAAAACATACCCTACACAGTACACTACACGGAACGGTATGTTGTACCCTTCATGAGATCCTATGGTGTACTCTACTCCATACCCTACATGGTACTCTACACAATGTGCTACACAGTACCCTATGCTGTACTCTATGCCATACCCTAGGCTGTGCCATATGCTCTACCGGATGCTGGACATGGTTCCCACATGGGCATACATGGTGCCCTACATTGTACACTACACCGTATCCTATACATTACCGTATGCTGTACCCTTCAAAGAACCCTGTACCCTGCCTTACCTGCCTTATGTTGTGCCATGCCATACGGTGCTACTTATCCCATACCTTTATGTTGTGTCCTGTGCTGTGCCCTACTTCATGCCTTACTGTATCCCTTATCTCGTACCCTACGATGTGCCCTATGCTGTACCCTACATGGTAACGTACACTGTACCCTACACTATACCCTACACCATGCCCTACGCTATACTCTACTCTGTACCCTCCACTTAAGCCTGATGTGCACTTCCCCAGAAACTTAACTACACACTGGTGACACAGACTAAGTAAAGTGTGATAAAGCATAGTATTTCTGCCTTCACGTATCCATCTTCACTG
Organism: Crenuchus spilurus; assembly: GCA_036984385.1. Classification (NCBI taxonomy): domain Eukaryota; kingdom Metazoa; phylum Chordata; class Actinopteri; order Characiformes; family Crenuchidae; genus Crenuchus; species Crenuchus spilurus. The sequence goes on along the minus strand of BRDA01081385.1, from coordinate 9,179 downwards.
CAATGTTTGAATTCCGCTGTACGCCCATGTATCAAGTTGAGAGATTAACTGAGGAAGTCTGTAAATATGAACCTCTGTGTGACTCCTCTTCAACACAATTACACAGAAACCCCGTCGCCAACTGGTGTTCTGGTGGTGTAATCGCAGAGCAACACAGACACCAGAGCACAAGTGCGAACACTCACAATGGTGTAGGACACTCGTGTAGGCTACAGAGTAGACTCTGCGATGATTTGACACAGAAGCATTTACTAACATTTGTGAGCACATAGTGATGGGTGAATTTATAGAAGATGTGAGACGTACCTCTAGCGTTTGGTGTCTTGCTGCGGTTTCGGGGGAGGCTAAAGTCAAAGCAAGTGGACGACGTAGGAGTCTTCAGCACCTCCTCCAACTTTGACTGCTCCTCATGGTCCTGCAGAGAAAGAAACAGTCATTCTTAAGTCACTCTTAACATCACCAAGGCGTACAGCATTACTGCTGGAGCAGAGGATGTCATGCCCTTGTGTGCTAATGATTCTGATGGTGTATTTTCATTGAAGTTACATGAATGGATATGGGAAGGGTTCAGATTATGGCAGAGGTTATGGGAGGTCCCCCCAGCTAACATTAGTCTGGGGTGGGGTGGGGGGGTACATCCGATAGTTAGAAGTCCTGGGGGTGTCCATCTAGCAAATTTTGGTCCAGGGTGAGGGGGATTAGCCCATTAAAGTCAGTCTTGGGAAAGAAAGGGCCACACTACTGTACAGCATAGTGTTTTCCTTTTTGTATCACACCTTCATCTCAATTAGCCTAGTTTATGAGCAAGATACATGCATTCAACATAGTAGATGTAACCAGTGTTGGGGTAATTACTAAAAAATTAACCCATTGCAAATGACTAATTACCTCTCAAAATTGTAATGGAATTAATGTACTCATTACTTCTGGACAAATTAATCTCATCAGACCAGATCCACTTGTTGTTGTTCTTCTGCATTTTAGAACATATTAGTTTGTGTTTTATAGAGTAATACAGAAGTAAATGAATGAGGGATGAGATTACTTTCCTATTATAGTTTCTGAGAAGTAATCAGTAATCTGTAATACTTTTTTTAGTAATGACCCCACTGGTAGAGTGTAACTCAATGACGTTGTGCCAAACACAAAATAAGTAAGCCAGTCACAGCTGAAGGCAATAACAGCTGATGGGCAGCACATGCATATATAAAAAAATACCTGGCTTTCAGCATTAGAAAGATGCTCAGAAAAGGCAAACCATTTTACAGGAATGGACCAGTTACAGCAGCAAGTAATGACCACTGATGACTGCGAATCAAGGGAGAGGAGCCTGCCCCCAGTGGTGGAAAAGTGCATAGCAGGGAGGTGACCTCTTACAAATTCTTACCTGAGATGGGTTTTGTAGAGCCTTGGCTTTGGATTTAGGAGTGGATACAGCTCTCCCTCTCTCTCCATCCTTCTCCCGTCTTTCACGCTCCTTCTCTCGTCCTACCCGCTCCTTCTCATGTTTTTCACACTCCTTCTCCCGTTCTTGGTCCTTCTCTCTCTGCTGGAGAATGGCATGGTGGGTTGCCCTATACTCCATGGCAAAATCACTGACTGTCTTGCAAAACCCATGTGCTGTTGTTTCCCTGACCATTGAGCGAGAGTAGCCCAGGTACAACAGGAACGAGTGAAACCTGACAGAGAGAGAGAAACTTATTGAGAAGACAGTAGTGATAATAGGAACCAGATATCCAAAAGAAGATTTAGGCCTAAAATGTATATAGGTGGAGCTTAAGAAAGAAGTAATTAATGAAGCTCTGAATGTGAGGAACCGTGGACTATTTGGTGGAGTTCAGTTACCTGTTGTTGACTCTCCGATGGACGGCTCGGAGCACCTTCAACTTTTCCCCACATTCCTTGAGAAAGTGTGGTAGTCTGTGTCGAAGAGATCCCTCATTTCCATTTCTCCTCTCTTCCCCTCCTCCTCCTCCTCCTTTCTTTTTCTCTCCATCCTTCTCCAGTAAACGTAGCTGCTCCCAGGATGCCTTGCAAATGGACTCTAACTGAGCAAGATTGGACTGGACCTGCGAGTAATCGCACTGAGAAAGCAAAAGTTTTAGCTTAATTTTTAAAATAATTTTATGTGTATTTTGGATAGAAAAAGCATGATGGAAATATAGAATCCAGCTCCAACCTTAATCTAACACACCTGATAAAGGCATTTTTCTTTTGTCATCTTCTTTTCTAATTCTACATGGTTATATCAACACATGTATCCGATGTTACGTGACAGGGTTTGCTGCATGTATAAATAAGTGAGCACACCAGTCATTTGCAGCAGAGGGTAAAACCATCATCACGGACAAAGGACGTGATGTGACTGACATCCAAAAAGGCATGATAATAGGGTACCTATGAAGCATGGTGGAGGCAGCATCTCAGAAACCACTAACTTTGTGGGATGTTCTAGAGCTGCTGTACTGCAGGTGTACTGAGAATGGACTTCTAATACATTGAGCCTCCCAGCAGCATAACAGTGGTGCCCCACAGGCTGTTGATGCCAGAGGGGAACAATGACTCCAGCAAGTGTTACAGAGCAATTCAGGACCATTAACCTCTATAATGAACACAAGAGTAATGATTTATATTATTATATTTATATTATTATATTATTATTATTCCATTTTCTTCTTTGCCAGATTTTCTCTGCATATATTGTCCCATAGCAACAGCCCAACAACCACTCATCAACAGTAACAACATAGCAACCACTTAGCAACCACATAGCAATCACTTAACAACCACATTGCAATAGTCTAGCAACCACTTAGCAACCACATAGCAACCATTTAGCAACTATATTATAAAAAGCCTAAAAAACCCTAGCAACCATTTAGCAACACCATAGCATCCATTTGAAAAACCATAGCAACCATTTAGTAATTATGCAACCACTTAGCAAAAACAGTTGCACCTTAATGACCACATAGCAACAGCCTAGCAACTGCTAGAACTGGGAACCACCCACTGCACAGTCAGTCTTCAATATATCTAGGAAATACACTATTCTAGTTCATTTTGTGTTCGGCATTGTTTCCTCTCAAGGTTTCTTCTTCTTGCTCTAAGGCAATTTTTACTGGTTCGAGGTTTGCTCATGGCGGGCCTGCACCCAGACCCTTTTCTGTAAAGCTGCTTTGTGACACCAGTTGTAAAAAGTGTTATACAAATAAATCTGAATTGAACTGAATTTTATATTTAATTTCACCTTTAGCAAGGTCATGTGTGACTATACCTTACTGGCTCGGGTCACAGCTGTGATGTCAGAGTGCAGATCTGAGGACTGTGGGTAGAGTTGCAGCAGTAACACACACACATGGTGTAATAACGGCTGACGGCTGTGTGTGTCACGCACCTGAGAGAGCTTCCCCAGGTAACTCAGCTCAAAGCCACGAGCCTGAAAATACACCAGTAATAACATAGTAAGTACAGAATGTTATATATATATATAAGTAAACTTCCATTATATGTATTTATAAGTACAACCAATAAAATAGTGTTTTATTTCAAGTTAAACAATATTTTAACTGTATTTTTCAGGCTGTAATGTGTGTCCTGATATAGTAATATATAATGTAAAAACAAATAAAACAGGTTAGCTGAGTTTTACATAAGTAAACAGAATATAATGGCACACCTTGCAACCATTTAGAAAGTTTCCAATGGCAAGCACTGTTGCCAGTATGTATCGGAATGTCTGATTGGCTGCTAGCTGCTCCATTGCCAGCTTCAGATGAAACAGAGGCTCTGCAATTTCCTGTTTATCCAAAACAGCCAAGCAAAGCATGAAGCCAAGTAGCACAACAACAAACACTGTCAGTGGGAAAAAATCAGCGACAATGCAGATCAAAGCTGCAGACTTACAGCATGTCACTGTGTTAAAGTGTATAAAAGTAGACAACAATCAAATCACACTACTGTATATACTGTATTACTGTAAATAATCTGTACTTATTTAACTTATTACACTTTTTACTCTTTTGCTGCATTGTTACACACCTATTACACTCTTTTCACTGTTAACATTACACTACAAAACTGTACATATTACTCACTGCCAGACATCCACACTATTCTTTTCTCCATACAGTCTATATCTATATTATAAATACACACACACACACACACACACACACACACACACACACACACACACACACACACACTGTATGTATGTATGTATGTATGT
>BRDA01081384.1:0-19965 GCA_036984385.1 Crenuchus spilurus | reverse complement strand
TAATAAATAAAGATTTTCAACTGGAATATTTTATTCATTGAGATCTAGGATGTGTTATTTTAGTGTTCCCTTTATTTTTTTGAGCAGTGTAGTATGAGGGTTATAAGAGGGTGGGGAAATCAGTGCCATAATAATAATAATAATAATGTGTATCTGTATAGACGTTATAGCATGCATGGGTCATCTGTAAAATATTTTTATGTTTTACAGCTAAAACAGCATGATATCAAACTGACCCCAAGAACACAGATACATACAACATGTGTACAGAACACTGAAAACATATCATGTTAATTTTATGTTTACCCAGTAGTTTTCATTAAATTAGGAAAAAATCATTAAATATCATTTATGTAAAGACGTTAAACATTGAATGAGGTCAAACTGCCCCCAAAGATAATAAGAGGTTTAATATATTATATATATAACATTTCCAATGAATTGTTAGATTAATATTAGAAACATTACCACAAAGACTTCTATGTTGTCTCTTCTATGAGAAAGCACCTGCTGCTTGTTCTACACTATTATATAAGCACTAGTGAACAGACGTCCTATACATCCTATAAAAGTGAAAATGCTATCAAAGTCACAATTTTCTGTCAGAGAACTTAGTGTGTGTTGAAATATGATGACAAATACAAATATAAATTGGAGGTAAAAGCACTAAAAATACATACAGGGAAACTACTACACATTCTACCAATCACACAATGGTTAGCATGCATTTGCCTAATGTTACATAGCTAACATGGTTTATAGTGATATTATTTGAGAAATAAATATTCATAAATGCCGAAATACATTAAGAAGTACATTAATGACCACATGCTCAAAGCATCAGAGAATCTAAATATTCATACAGTAATATTGATGTAAATTGTCAGTTTTCTGACATTATTCTCCTGATGTAGTCTCCTGGAACTAAGCTTCTAACCACAGGTCTAGATTTGTACCGTAGTTGAAACTACACAAATTAAACAGAGTTTATGAACATTTGTTGGAACTACAGTTCTGGGAAACACCTCTGTTGTTTAATGATGGATCGAACTGTAAGTTACCAACAGAAGTTACCTCAGTAGTTCCAGCTATGTTTTTGGGAAACACTTCCATTACAACTGTATCATTCACACTATGAACGTTTAAAACATAGTTAGCAACTATGCTTTTGGGAAATGAATCCCTGGTCAGCAATGGTAAGAAAAATGGCCCAAAAATGATCCAGATCTCAATCCAACTGAGTATTTGTCGGATGAGCTGGAACAACAAATTCAATTTGCGATGGCTCCACCTCACAACTTAGAGACTATCATCTTGGTGCCAGATACCACAGGATACCTTCAGAGATCCTGTAAATTCATGTTTTGGCTGATCTGTGTACAATGTAAACTTGAATCAAACTAACAACGTCATGCATGTCCCTTGTAAACTCAAGCAGCATTTAATACTAATTTTACACACAAAAACTCTAATAAGAAAACCAAAAGATGATGATTTTCAGTAATTAGTGACACAAAAAGTCTCGAATCATGGTGAAGAAAACACATACATGCATTCAGTAAATCACAGGGAAGCCCAAACAACAGTTTTCTCAAAGACTTTCAACAGATGTAACTATTTCTTTCTCTTTTAAGTCTGGACACCCCTTAATTATATTCTTTATACACTCTCTACAGCAGGGGTTCTCAACTGGTCTCAGGATAGGACCCACAATTTCTCATGGTCATTAAGTCAGGACCCACTTTTATAGAGTACAAACCAAACAAATTTATTTTTGAAAAATAGCTTTCAAAAACAGATTTAAACTTATATATGCATGTAAAGAGAATTCAAGAGATTTCAGGGGGATACGACTGGCTTGATTCAGGGGGTTTGAGGGGGTGCTGGAACATAAATTAAATTAATATTATTAATAATTATTAATACATTACTTACAAATTATGATATGATTATAATATACTAAAATACTTATATTTATCATTAATAAAATATTACATATTATTATTATTAAATATTTATAAACTGTTAAAAGCACATAGCATAAAATTATCACCCAATTTTTTGCCTCCGAACATCATCACAAATTTAAACAGAAGAGTAACCAGCAGTGTTGCCAGATCTCACAAAAGAAACAAGCAACCAGCTCTATGAAAACAAGCCCAAAATAAGCCCAACTGGCAACCCACTACATTCTGTAAAACAGAGGCCGATTTTAAACAGTATAAAGGTAAACATTTATTATGACATTATACATAAACAAAACCAAAATTATGCTTAACACTATATAAACATTAGCAAGCTACGTAGGTGGCCATTTTTAGCTAATTTCTTAGTTTTTTGTGTCATTGTGTTTTGGGGCACTGAAACCCATGTTTGTTAGCCTCAGTGTGCAGATTTTTTGTGCTGCTCATCTTTCGCTTTGTTATTGGGAGCTGGGAGATAATCAAAAAGTTTCACTCGGAAAGAAAGTCAAGCCCAAATAAGCAACTTCACGTTCAAAAACAATGGTTTAATGGTTATAAAATGTATTTATTTTTTACAATCTGTTTGCGACTCACTCAGAACATGTCCGCGACCCACTTTTGGGTCGCCTCCCACCAGCTGAGAATCGCTGCTCTACAGGGAAAAGTGCATGTTGATTTTAAAAAAATATACACAGTATTACTGCAAAACATTTAATGTGCAATCCATTTAACTCAGATCACATTTTAGGTTTTTCCCCCAATGTGTTAAATTCAGTAAATAACAGTAACTGTGTTATGTTTAACAGTAAAATGTGCCCTGAAGTTTGTACAGGACGTGTTAATCTATTTTCATTTAGGAAGTCAGTAAAAAATGAAATGATTAAACTGACTGAAATGAAAAAACACGAACACCTTTGGGACCAATAATGTGTACCACAAACTCATTAATATTAGAACAACAGTCTCCATACAGTACAGTCTATGCTTGTTGCATAAGTTACATGTATCTGATTTGGTATGAATGCTAAATGCCTTGTGGTTTGAATCTAAGGGACATGAATTAAAAGGATAAATGTGTATTTGTATGACATAAGACCTCCATGAATCAGCCTAGGTGTGTATGTAATTTAGCCTTCTATGAATAAGTGTGTGTGTAGAGAAGATGGATGCGATGATGAAACTGCCTCATCATCTGAGTCAGGGGAGACAAGAGTCACATCCATTATCCATTACCTACTCAAACACACAGAGGAGTGAATTTGCTTTAATAATAGTTCTCCTACGGGCTAATTCACAGCCCCAGTTCTCAATGCTCTATCACTTTTGATTCAGCTCATAAAGGACTTGGTTAAGGAGATGTTAGCCACAAAAACGTGCCATTTCTGGTGTTTCCACAGCTGGCATTTAGAACATCTGTCCTATATACCAGGGGTGATAACAGAGCCAAAATGAAAAGTCAGATTGAACATTAAATGTATTAAATTATATAGCAGACCCAAATAAAGGAAATGTTCAATGTTGGCATACTTCAGTTTTCATATTGATTTTGACCAGATTTCACATAATAATAAAACAAAGAAAATACCAAAGAGGTACCTGGACAATCAAGTTTTTAATTAAAACGGACCAGTCCCACCAGCAGGGCAGTATATAAAGTGAAGAGAAGACAGAAGAACGGAAGAGGGTGGGGGATGCATCCATGTCAAAGTTTCCATCGATTGTGTCAAAATTATTCGACATCTCAAAACATCTTAAACGATCTGTTTGGTTGATGATGATGTTAATTTTGGTAAAATCACAACACAGCTAACATGGATGCTTGTTTCTCTACATAGAAACAAAACCTCTTCCAACTACACAGATACAAACTACCGGGAACGTACCTATTTAAAAAGCTGTCACTTCGTCGAGTTTGGCGTAGAAAAATCATATCGTTGCTTTGAATGTTTTCTCTGCTCACTTGTTTTGCCGCTTGTGTGTATGGTCGCTTACGTGTTCAAGAAAATACTAAACTTCCGACTTCAAGAAAATAATAAACTTTCCGACCTCTTGCGGTTGGTTCGTACTCAAACTGTTTCGTCCCCTTTCTTCTATTTCATCTCGAAAAAGGTTCAGATTTTCATCAATCTAAAACATTATATTTGGGAAATCAAAATCCGGAATTCCAAATATTTCCGGAATTTTATCACCACAATATATACTGTTTGCAAACTGAAATAACACTGAAAAATCAAATCAGGCCAATTTATTATTGAATATATGGAGAATATACAACATACTGTTGTGTTGTGTTTGGACCATTATGCTGGTATTTATGGCAAGTAGAAACAGGGAAAATACATATGAACTTAATCTTATATGGAATTAAGAAAGCTCTATAAATTCACAAATTTAAACAAATTTAATTTAAATTATTTCTTTAATTTCCTTATCTATCTATCTATCTATCTATCTATCTATCTATCTATCTATCTATCTATCTATCTATCTATCTATCTACGGTATCTATCTATCTATCTATCTATCTATCTATCTATCTATCTATCTATCTATCTATCTATCTATCTTTCTTTCTTTCTTTGTGGACAGCACAAACGACTGAAATATGTAAATTAGCCATGTATACATCATTAATCTCTTTATCCAGCAAATACATTGAAAACAGTGCAAACTGGTTGAGTTATTCTTCAATAATAAGAGTATGAAATGCAAGTCTAGAACCACTAGTGGTACCATGGTGTTTAAGTGGCTTCCCAGTGAGAGTGTTGACAGATTTAAGCCAAATGAATTTAATGGATGTCTTGATTAATCTACAGTTTCTTTTAAGATATTATCACAAAATGAACTGATAAGATTTACCACTCAATACTTAATTCTCCTCGTCTTTGTCAGATGAGTGGGGGCACTTCTGGATCATCCACAAACTCCTTGGAAACGGGTTTCTCCTGGGCTTCACCATGCTGCAATCGCCAGGAGAGCCGCAGGGGTCCGTGGGCATTGGAGTGTTCTTTAGGGACAATGTTGGCAAAGTCTACAACAGAGCTTTTGCTGGGGTCCACTTCTAATCTCTCAAAACCAGAAGCCACCCTGCAGGGAACAACAGAGATAAAAGAGAGGTTGAAGGAGCAAGAATGTGAGTGAGAGAGAGATTGGAGGGCAACACTGAAGACACGGTGAGGTGCTAATACAGCAACCTGCATAAGTACTGTATGTAGACTGTGAAGCTGCACTTCCTTCTTTTGCTACAATGTACAGGATTATAAATAATATCATGAGCCTAAAACCAGGTTAGCAGCTTCTAAGAATACTCCAGCATCTTTGAAAATCTCCATCTGCCTTATCTGTTCTGTGGGAGATTACCACAGGCATTGATTTGGCTTTTCTTGGAAATAAACAAAAGGATATGAAGCATCCGCACATTCACTTCTATTATAAGTCTGTTATGAAACAATGGCTCTTTAGTTCTTTTACTAATTGCAGAGATATGTGTCTGTGTCACATTTTCAGAGATGTATTATTTGGACAATCCATTCAAAAGAACTAAAAATATGTTTCTGGAAAGCCGACAGTCTCTGCCTCCCTCTCTGCCTCTCTCTCTCTCTCTCTCTCTTAAACTGTGTCTCTGTGCCAGAGTCAGTGTCTCTCTGTCTGTTGGCTTTTAAAATAAATCAACAGGAATTCAATTAGACCTGCTGCTGGGCCCTGATTGGCTGCCACATTACTGATAACTGCCAGTGACATTCTGCTTCCTGAGTCAGTCTCACACACACACAAACACACACACACTTAATTTACTTTACTAAGACAGCAGCAATTGCTCTTAATCACTGTTAGATCAGACAGGTACACAGCTGAACAGCATCAGAGCATGAAGGAGTGGCTGTTTGTGTGGATAATCGCCCACAATGGCAGAGGTCAGGCTGTATGTGCTTGTGGTAATTTCCACATTTTATTAACACTGTATTAGCATTTTTATTACACATGTACTTTATATAGAGATTACAGCCCTCGCTGAGCTAATAAAGCCAAGCTGAAGGACACACGGGCACATCCTCCTGTTATTACTACATCTGTGTGGACATTACATTGACTTCTGTAACAGAGAAGCTGCATAACTCTACTCCTACTCCTACTCCTACACCCAACCATACTCCAGTGGATTAAACCTTCACCTAACCCTAGTCTTAATCCTAGTTACCAAAAAGGAAATCTTTCTTCTCTTTCAGTTCTTCCAATGAGCATCTCACTTTTACAGATTTGATCCATTTTCCTACCATTATGAGACAAATGCATGGCTGCACACACAACTAACATTATTCAAATGTTACAAGTAAACATTGTCAAAGCAGTCTAATATGAATAAGCAGGTGAGTCATTAAGAGCAGCTTTTTATTTACAATGGTTAAAGAAATCAAAGCATCTTGAGATACAGGGGTTAGACAATGAAAGTGAAACAGCTGTCATGTTAGTGTGGGAGGTTTCATGGCTAAATTGGACCAGTCTGGTGGCCAATCTTCATTAATGTCACATTGCACCAGTAAGAGCAGAGTGTGAAGGTTCAGTTAGCAGGTAAGAGCACAGTTATATAGTATATTACAATGCACACAACATTATGGTGACATACCAGAGTTCAAAAGAGGACAAATTGTTGCTGCACGTCTTGCTGGCACATCTGTGACCAAGACAGCAAGTCTTTGTGTCTAAATATTATTGAGCCACTTTGGGGTGTTTTGGAGGAGCGAGTCAGGAAACGGTTTCCTCCACCAGCATCACGTAGTGACCTGACCACTATCCTGCAAGAAGAATGGCTTAAAATCCCTTTGACCACTGTGCAGGACTTGTACATGTCATTCCCAAGACGTACTGATGCTGTATTGGCCGCAAAAGGAGGCCCAACACCTACTAATAAATTATTGTGGTCTAAAACCAGCTGTTTCAGTTTCACTGTCTAACCCCTGTAGATACACTATGACAAAACATTTGTCATCTTGCATGTTTAAGGTTGTAGTAATTTCAGGCTCCTGCAGATTAGAGGTGTGAACCTTCACTGATCTCACCGTTCGATTACGATTATCATGTCAACGATTCGATTCAATAACGCGAAGCATCACGATGCTGCACATGAATGTTCTGTATTATTTCATTTGGTATTTCATTTGTTTGGCAGGCTTTGCACAACGCATGTGACTTGTCCAGTTCGCATTTCCCAATCAGCTCGTAGAATCCAAAATGTGTCCATTTTGTGTGTTTTTAGTCTCAACCTCGTGATCTATCTCCAGCAGTTTTGCTATTACGTATGCGATAAATGACGTTATCACCTTATAATCGATTACTGTCTGTAACTGCATCCATGCTGAATTGTCCACATCCGCATCTTGATACTGCTGATGGGGCAGCCATGGCCTAGTGGTAAGGATCTGGTCTTGTGACCGGAAGGTTGCTAGTTCGATCCCCAGACAGGACATGACTGAAGACATGACCTAACCCCCTAACTGCTAACTGCTGGTGGATAAGGGCAAATGTGTATGTTTCACTGCACAAAATGTGGAGGTCAAATTCTGTTGTGTGCAAATCACATTGGCAAAAAGGTGAATCTTAATCTTAATGAGGATGATCAGGCTATAAATACCTGCAGGTGTGTGAAGAGATTCATAAATTGAGAAGTGAAGTGAATGTCTTGTTCCTTGTGTAGAAAATGGGTCACAAAGCAGATGCTTGGAGTGATTGTATTTGGGTGCTAAAGGTCAGAGTGTGAAGGAAGTAGCTGAATTTGCAGGTGTATGGAAGTATACAGTCATACAGGTCTACCAGTAGTACTAAAAATCCCAGTCTATACAACATTCTCCTCAGAACTGTGATCGACAGCACACAAGGCTGAAGGTCTCTTGCTCCACTCGGCTCCATATGTTAATGGTTCTGACAGAAACTGGTTGTGAAGGACCTGTTTTTACTTCTAGAAGTAATTCTTGTCTGGACGTGAAGAGATTTTCATTCACAAGTGATAAAACCTGCTGATGGTCCCTTTCAGTTTCATCTTTCAGCCACAAATAACAAGAAAGTCCTGTGGCAGTGATTGTTACCACTGCAGGTATGAACCGTACGCTTCAATACACCTTCAAATTCAGCTACTTCCTTCACACTCTGACCTTTATCGCCCAAATCTTTAACATCTGCTTTGTTACCCATTTTCCAAACATTGGGGAGACATTCACTGCACTGTACCACCTCTTCTCAATCTATGAATCCCATCACACACCTGCAGGTATTTATAGCCTGATCATCCATGTGCAGCGCCATCTCCAGGAGCCTGAAGTTACTACCACCTTAAAAATGAGTGACTAATTTTTTGTCCATGGAGGTAAATGAACATTCAAACATGTCACATGGCCTCATTTGCAATGCTATAAAAATGCTTAACATTTTAGGTGAGCACACAAAAACAAAGACTCAAACTTCAGGAAGTTAACATTCCCGACAACTTGAACATTTTAAGGAAATGTTCTGAGAATAAAAATGTGTTAGCTGGGCACACACTCACACACACTCCTACAAAAAGGAAGACAGTCGTGGTTATTTTCAAAGAACCCGCAAATAAATCTAAAAATAGAGCACTGTTGAGTCATTTCGTGGTAATTAGAAGAGGCATGAATACATTTATGAACAATTTATAACAACGTTAGACCAGCGAAATTACTCTTTTAACAAATAAAAGCACTCTTTTAAACTCACACGTACCATGTTTTATGATGCACACACAAAATGCCCATTTTTCTCTCTATATATCACAGAAACTCACGCGTGCTAACATACTGCCTGGTATATTTCAGTACTGGAGTGAAGGTGACCGGTCTAGACCTCCCACAGTGAAGCACTGAGCAAAGCGGAGAAAAAAAACAGACTGCATGAGAGGAAAGAGGGTGTGCAAGGCAGAAAGAGAGCAAAAGTGAAGTAGAGAAAAAGGCACAGTAAAAAGGAAAAAGACCGCAAAAGACAAAAAAAGTGTGTGAGAGAGGGTGTATGTTATATAAAGAGAGGATCAGATGTGTAGTCATGACTCAGTAACACTCTTCATGTGTGCTGTGTGTGGTGGGGGTGGTGGCTCAGGCAGAATCCACTTTTTCATCTCACACTCATGAAAGTGTTTATCACTGAGCTTTGGTTCAGGTATCAAATCTAGTCATAACTCCAGTAATAAGAAAGGCCAAGGTGACGTTATCAGGGTCAAAGGGCTTATAAGCAGTATAAAAACACCTATAAAACTCTAATGTGCACACACACATATGATCCAACTTTGTCAAGGTTAGCTGTAGTAAATATAAACACACTATTCACTAGAGAATAAACCTCTGAGGATCTGACACTGAAATGTTCATTTTGACCTCCTGTAGATGCTATGTGGGGTAATATTACATTTATTGGTCACAGATTTACTTAAAAATAATTAAAAACACCATTGTAAAAAAAATGCAATTCTTTAAAGCTTTACCATTCTGCTCAACCGTTTGGTAGAGCACATTTGAGTCACTATATCTTCTTGTAGAAGTTGTTATACACACCATACGTTCAGCATACTCTTAGGACAAAATACAGTGTAGGATAGACTGTAGGAGGGAGCAAATTCAGGGAGGAGTTCTGAGTGGCTACTGGGTGGCTTAAACAAGCTTGCGTGCCAGAAATAAAGCAAATTATTACTAATTTTACTCAAGAGCAGAAAGAGCATGTAAACCATGCAACAGCAGCCTTAACAAACAGGAACAATGGCAGTACAGAGAAGTAGATAATCACCTGGCAAGAGTTATGGACGATAGTCATATCGTGAGTCGTATTAAATTTTGTTAAAAAATATTTATGATGTCCTTCTAACTTTGCAAAACCTTAAACAAATATAATTTCAAATTGTAAATTATGTGCAAGATGTTGAAATACCTTTAATCAGCATGTAAGGTTAGTTTATCACAGGAACAGAACACATTAATAGGGGTTTAGTTCCTTAAGCAAGCAAACAAAACAGCTAGTTTTGGCTAACTTTCATCAGTCACAGACCATTCTGTAATATGGCAATGTCTCTGCTGGCTAGGGCTGCCATGATTAGTCGACTAGTCACAATTATGTTGACTATTAAAATAGTCGACAACTAATTTAATAGTCGATGTGTCGTTTGTTTCTTTTTACTTTCTTTTTCTCTCCAAACTGTTGCGGCACCTTCCACTGCTGCATCTGCCTTTCTGTCCTTGACGCACATGCGCAGTAGTGGTAACCTGGGTAGGATGACGTCACAGGACGTTATTCAGACAGGCTCTGCTATCATGGCTAGCCGGCAACAGAGCTCAAAAGTGTGGGATCATTTTAAGAAAATGAAAGAGAAACGTGTGCAGTGCAATATCTGCAAGTCAGAACTTGTCTTCCACGGCAGCACAACTGCGATGCACGAGCACCTGAAAATGAAGCCTGTTGTGGCTGATTGTGACAATGATGAAGAGGGACCGTCATCTCCGTAAGCTAAATTGCTAGTTAGCTGCTAAAATTAGCGTAAAAGTTAACTTGCTGCTTACTCATATTTAAAAGTTAACATTAGCGATGATGATTTGATTCATTAGCCTTAGCACACATTCATGTGTTTTCTGTAACGTTATAACAGTCATGTGTTTGAATAGGAATGCTAATGCTAACGTTTCTAACGTTATGTTTCAGTGCTACGTTTACACTTTATGCTAAACAGTTAAATAATTGTTTGTTGCAACAAGCTGCATATTTCATTAAAGGTTTAATGAACTATGATCTTAATTGTTTTTATTGTTAGTTAGCATATAGCTGAAATCTAATGACGGTTATATAATAGCAGCTGCATTCTAGTGCGATAAGCTGTATGTTTTATATTCAATTAACGTATGATCTGATTAGTCGACTAATCGCAAAAATAATTTGCGATTAGTCAACTATAAAAATAATCGTATGTGGCAGCCCTACTGCTGGCCATGTGTACCGTTTGCTTGGGCAAGGACCCTCTCCTGATTCCAGACACCAGCCATCAGTTATGTTTACAGCAGCTAGCGATTGGCTCATGTACAGGCCCTGCCCTGTGTATGTGTCTTTCAGTCTTATCTGGTCCAAATCCACCCGCTGTTGGTTTTCTGAAAGTGTCTCAGCCTTGTTTGTTTAAGACATCTGCAGCACCTTGTCTCTCTAAAGACTACAAATACTTCTACCCAGTAGATTTGCAACAAAAGGTACAAAAAAAGGCATAAAACTTAAGACCATATTGCACTTTCTTTAATTAAGACTGCCCTTCATTTGTATCCTTAATACACTTTCAGATATGCAATATTTTAACCCAGAAATCGCACAGAGACTCAAATAAGCATAAGAAAGCCTTGCTTACCTGGCCTTGTCCTCTTTGTTTCTGTTGCTGCTTTTAACACTGAATGGTTTAGGGATTGCTTTCTTTATTTTTATCTCTCCATGTGCCTGAACAAAAACAAATAAATGCACAAAGTCATAAATGACAGCAATACTTGGTCAAGATCCCAAATAGCATCAGGATTTTCTGAGAATTCCTACCACACAACACAATATAAACATGAAGTCAGAGAATAAAACCAGATACGTTATTGATAAAAACCAAGTTGGACATCAACACCATTTTCATTACGATCAAGAAGAAAAATTAACAGCTAGTTAAAGGAAATAATGCTGCACAGCTGGAAGTAATAATCATGGTCATTTTAAAATTTGGGAACATGCTGTTGTACATATATCATCATCTTTGCTATTTGTACTTCATTTTTCATTACAATTTCATCTTATCATCACAGCAGGACCTGGTTACAGTGTAGTCAGGTGTAGTTATATGGTACTACATGAAGTTGCATTCAGGTTTAGTTTTACAGTAATAGCCCCACATGATCTGCAATTAATATTCAGACCGGCACCACAGTCATAGTGGGCCAATAGCCACAGTGTTATGGGGTTTGTGAGGGCTGTATATTATCGCTCACTGAGTGAAGCGAGCTGAGCCAGTCAGGTTATTGGATGCTTGTTATAGCGGCCACAGAGGCAACAAATAAGCTTCAAGTGTGCTGCAGAGAAGACCACATAAGTAATTATCAGATATTCCACACACATAATAAAGCACTTAACCTTCAATAAATAATGCATGCTCTAAATCTAACTGCTAAATATTTTTTCCAAGAAATGGTTCTGGTTTTGAAGCTTGCACTGCACATGCTGTTTAAGCTATTCATTTTGGTTTCATCCAATTTGACTAACTAATAGATATTTTATAGAACGATTAATAATAATAATAATAATAATAATAATAATAATAATAAATAAATAAAATAATAATAATAATAAATAAATAAATAAATAAAATAATAATAATAATAATAAATAAATAAATAAAATAATAATAATAAATAAATAAATAAATAAAATAATAATAATAATAATAAATAATAATAATAATAATAATAATAATAATAATAATAATAATAATAATAATACATATAAGTGGTAATGAGGTCAAGTTAGCTGCATGGCCAAGTGCTGTAGTATGATTGTCTGTCTACATACGCTACATTCACATTACCAGACTGAAGTGACTCAAATCAGATTTTTTGCCCTAATGTGACTTACATCTGTACTTTTGAAGGCTGTGTAAACATGACAATTTTTTTCAAATCAGATTCAAGCCACTTTCATATGTGGTCCTACATTAGATATGTATCCTGAATGTTTCCAGTCAGATGGGATTTCATGTGTCTTTTTGTTTGTACACATGAGTATAGTGCTAAGCCAGCACTAGCTTCTCTCGTTTACCCAAGTAGCTATGAAAACAGCTCAAGCAGCCAGTTGGCTTTTATTCACCTTCTCTACCTGATCACATACAGTCCACCTGCGGTTTACTGTCCTCCAGGGCAAAACGCCATCACACATCAGCTGCTACCACATCTGTTTACCACTTTTATTACAATCAGTAATCAGTGTTGCCAGATCCCCCAAATCCACTTAACACTGTCTAAACAAAAGCCACACAAACTGAAACTATCCCAAAATCTAAAGCATCTAGTCATAGACATTTTAATTTGTTTAAAAAAAGTAAGTCTTCTTCTAATCTTACTTTGCCATTCATTTAGTTCAAAAACCCTGCATCTCACCTCTTACGTTTTACTGGAGACTGTACTTTTACAAACCTGGCAACCAATGCAATGTGTGTAAGTATATTAAGGTGTGCATGCATGCCATTTCAGAGACTGGTGTGTTCATACTGCAGACACATACAGTACATGTCACTTATGTTTATGAATGTGAACCGTTAACACAGTCAAATCCGATTTGAGCAAAAATCAGAACTGAGCCTTGTAGTGTGCACATTATCAGTGTGATATCATTTGATGTTGTTTAGCCTAAAAATGCACATTCATTTGATTTTTTACCATTCAGACATTCTGGGGAGGTATGGTCATAGATGTGAATTGGGAATTAAGCACTATGCACATCTGCTTCACAGTTATGTGTGTAAGTGTTACAGTGCCAGGCTGCATTTGGGTGTAAATTTACAGCAGTACCTTCGGCATGGTAAGAAGCAGGTGGCCGGTGGTTTGAGATCTCTGTGCTGTGCTGCTATCAGGTTTTACCTCAGCAGGCAAGACCAACTGGAAGACCTGCAGACAAACCCACACAGGTGAAGAAACCTTTTACAAAAATAAAAAAAATTATAGCCATATAAAGACAGAAACGTGAAGTATATTAACACAAATTTGTGTCCAAGAACCATTTAAGTTCTTTTAAGAAATGAAATGTTTTTTGTACCACTGTGAAAATTACATTATGAACAGAATTTGTTGCACTTTTATATTAAATGCTGACACAATGCTTGATGTGAGCTAACTCTAACTGAAGATTGAGTTATTACAGTATGAGTTATTCAGTTCTAGTCAAAGCTAGAAGGGAATATGCAGGTGCAAAATGTAAATGGTTGGGGGATGGTTCGAGAGCTCTGTCAAGTGCATTTATCTGATAATTGTCACAAACTGCCAGGACATAATTACTCTGTCTTCACATAAATTTTAAAATTTTTGTCAGTTCTTTAGTTTTCCAAGTCAGAGCCTTGGTGCTACATAATTTGCAGCCTTGTTGAAATAACACCAACCTTGTGGCTTTTTCAGTTGTGTGTTTTGCATTTTTGTAGACCTTGAACTATGAACTGTCACTGTAGAGGTAATCTACACACACACACACACACACACACATACACACAAGTCTAATGTGGAATTCAAACTCTTGTAAATAAAAAGTTATTTACAACACAATCTATCAAACTGTCCAATCAGAGTTAACCAAATACCAACCACGTCCATAAATACTGAGACCTCCACATGCGCACAGCTGTTATTCATGGCAGCGGGCATTTGATTTGGTTATTTGCAAGTAAAAGAAAAATGCAAGGGTACAGAGTGTGTGGATTTACAGCAGCGTAATCAGCTTTAAACCACCTGCAACTGCAGCACCCATTAAAGTAATCAGAGAGAGAGAAGCCAGCGAGGGAGATAGAGGAACAGTGATGAAAGGTAGAAAGGAAAAAGAGAAATGGGGGGAGGGGTGTTGTGGAAAAACATGATAGAGATGCACAGAATAAGTGGGCTTGTGCACGCTGGGTAAGAGAAAGAATGAGCGAGGGATTCAGCACCTTTCCTTTCACAGTCACTCTCACATATGTAGGCTGAACGTCCACATCCAGCAGAGATGTGTCCAAATACCTACAGTCATAACACGGAACATGTTACTGCATGCAGATCCATAGAGCTGAGCACTAGAGTGATTTAAGCAGATGCTGTTGAATCATTATGAAGCTGATGTGTGTGAGTTTACCTGTACACATGCAAATCCAAAAGCACACAGTTGTCATCTTCATCTTCAGTAAGATTAAAGTCCAGTCTGAAAGGACAATAATGTAAAGTACAGTCATGATTCTGAGCATTTCTGTATAGATAGTATTCAGATGACATCACACTGTCACCTGCTGGTTCCATGTTGGTAGGCAAATGCTAGTTTACTGGGCAACGCAGTGGGAGGCTTATTATGAGATCATTTTGAGTGAGTATCACTTTATTTCAGGATTTTTTGCAAGTGGTCACAACGTGTGTGGCCTACATTCGCTATAAAGAACTACTAATACACATATGTGGTTGTTACTTGAGCTGTTTGTAGCTGCTCTACTCACCTCTGCTGAAGGTTAATAAAAAACCACTTCCTCTCCACACTGAGTCTTATGACTAAACTACCTGTCAGCAGCGCCCTCTAGTGTTTACTTTGTCAATAACAGCTTCTGTCTATAGACTTACAGGGGTTAGACAATAAAACTGAAACAGCTGGTTTTAGACCACAATAATTGATTAGTAGGTGTTGAGCCTCCTTTTGCGGCCAATACAGCGTCAGTTCGTCTTGGGAATGACACATACAAGTCCTGCACAGTGATCAGAGGGATTTTAAGCCATTCTTCTTGCAGGATAGTGGTCAGGTCACTACGTGATGCTGGTGGAGGAAACCGTTTCCTGACTCGCTCCTCCAAAACACCCCAAAGTGGCTCAATAATATTTAGACACAAAGACTTGCTGTCTTGGTCACAGATGCGCCAGCAAGACGTGCAGCAACAATTTGTCCTCTTTTGAACTCTGGTATGTCACCATAATGTTGTGTGCATTGTAATATACTATATAACTGTGCTCTTACCTGCTAACTGAACCTTCACACTCTGCTCTTACTGGTGCAATGTGACATTAATGAAGATTGGCCACCAGACTGGTCCAGTTTAGCCATGAAACCTCCCTCACTAACATGACAGTGTTTCACTTTCATTGTCTAACCCCTGTATATTGGTCTGTGACAGATGAGAGATGCAATACAAACATATTGAATATTATCACTGTTGTTCATTATTTAATTCTACAATATAAACTGTTATATTTTATATATTAAAGTGACATTACAAGCGTTTTTAAATGTTGATGAGTTTGAATTAGAAATTCATAATCTCTATCTATTAGAATATTTCATTTGGAGCTAAAAAAACAGTATCAACATTAAACACACAGCAACAAAGCCACACACAAATGAGCTATTTTCTCCATATTCTAATGTTTTTAGATGCACTAGTATGTTAAACACACACAGTGCTGCAGTAGATGGTCACAGCATGAAGATACTGATGTTAGAGTTGCAGTTTGCCTACCAATATGGCGGTATCGTTTTATGATGTAATCAAATACTATCTCGGAGTATGTATTGGCATGGCCTTGTATTTATCTCTTTGTAGGGATAGTGAGAGGGAAACAGGTAATAGCTGCATAAGTATTTTCACTGTTGCTTCTTAGATAGCAAAATAAATATGTTTTAAGGTGTGCGAAGACTCCTTTGCTCAGTTACAATATTACACCACTCAAAGGAATGTCATCTCAGATATAGTAATGCCATACTGTGTGTGTGAACATACTTGGCCTCATTAACATTCAGTACTTTTCCTTCAGCTGTGATGAGAGTTCTGGGAGCTTTAATGTTCTCCTTCGCCTCTCTATAAAACACAAGAGCAGAGTTATAAAGTGTATGTGTACAAGGTAAATCCACTGCAGCAGAGTAGTGAACGTGGCAGCCATAAAACCCATTTCTCTAAGGTCAGATCCTTAGACATTTCCTCATAAAGATCAGACCCTGATGTCCTGGCTAAACTTCTCACTCCTAGTCATCTCCACTTTAGGTCTCCGCACCTACAATTCACCTTTATTGAGCGTTTGATTAAAGCTGAGAGATTGAAATGGAATACATGCACAATTGCAACCACAATCACACTGCAGAGATATTCTCTATCAGGGAAAGTACTGCCACCATGTGGCCAAATTGAAAAAATCCATTTTTAAAGAAGCTAAATTGAGCTTATAGACTATTTAAAAAAAATCTATTTATAAAGTTTTTTTTTATCCAGTCCTATTTACAGTGTCCATGAAAAAACAAGTTCTCTCTCTCAGTATCACACACAGATAGATCTTGTAAAACCAAAATATTTGTGCATGTTATTGTAGAGTGTCCTTTATTCTTGCCCCAAGTGCATGTGTATGTATGTGTCACACAGTGTCAGAGCAATAGTACACTAGTGTAATTACTCTGCTAAAGACTGTGAGGTCATCAGGATGCTGCAGGGGTTGTTCTTAATTAACCATCCCCCATTCAATGATGACTTCATTAAAAGTCCTGCTAGTAGATAGAGTATGAAACATGAAACAACTGGAGCTACAGGGTTACAGTCGGAATTGTACAGCACTTATGGCTGCACTGATCATAAAATGCTCTCTCAATTTCACACCAACAACCCTCTCTCTCTCTCTCTCTCTGTCTCTTCTTACTCTCTCTTCTGTTTAGAGAAGTAAGTCTAGGAATGCTTTCTTTCATCCCTACAGTTGAGTTTCACAGCCTTACGCCTCACATGCTCCTTTGCCCCTTGTTGGCCATAGTGCAGCTTAATGTATGTTTAATATTTCAATTAATCTGAATTTAAGTATAATTAACATTTATATTATGTGATATAATGTCCCTTATCCAGCCACAATGTCTGACCCTACATTTGTAATCCAGATAGAAATGTGTCCATGGTGAGTGTTTTGCCTTAAGAAAATATTTGCCAAATGTTGACTATGAGCTTATATGCTGACTCTGAGCACCTGCACTTTTATGGTCCTATGAATGGCTCTGAACACTGAACTTGAGCTATTAACCTCAAAAATGTACTCTGACTATACCTGTACTAGTCAATAATCTAAAATCTGAAAGTTCACAGTGTACAAATACAAGAATTCAGTAAGTTACCTTCCTTAGCATTTAGAGCGCCAATAGAATTTGTTGATTATGACTGTAAGAAGTGATAGAATCAGAAAGGTGTAAATGCAGTTTAACATTAATGTTTTTTTTCCTTTTGTTGTTACTGCTATTCTCTTAAACAAGCAAGTTTCAGAGTTTCTATTTAGACCAAGATAAATGTAATACATTTTATTAAGACATTTTAAGACTGAATCGTGGAACTGGCGTCTAGCATAACAAACACGGAATGAAACTCAGGCAGTAAATAAACATGCCAAGAATACCTCTGCCGCTCTTTTGCTTTCCTTTTTCCCTCTAGGTGGCGATGTGCCTCCAGTCTCGACTCTGGAGTGAAGGTACATGGCTTTTCCCAGAATTCCCTCTCCTGGTCCTCTGAGTATGAATTTAAGTCCAGGTTTTTGTCCTGGTTTAGGGAGGACTCCAGATTAACAGTAGGGCCTGGGTTTTGGTTGTTTTCCTTGTCTTTCTCAGATGCAGAACTGAAACACAGACACAAATGGTTTACTCAACATTACATTGACATGATTTTCCACTTACCTCAGATGTACTTGATTGGCTAAAACATATTTGTCCAAATTTTGCTTCTTTACAAATGTTGTACATTGTGCTGTTAGTTTGTTTTTTACTCAAATAATTGATGTAAAATTAATCTGTTTCAAGCCTTCAATTGTATTTGTTCTAGATTCTGCTTACCTGGAGAATTTAAATTAAATTCTGCAGTCAGCAAAGTGCTAATAAACTGATCAAATAAACCATGCTATGTAATATCAACTATTGTTGACCCTAGTCAAAAGGGAACAGCAGTGCCTTCACTTTATGCAAAGGATGAGGAGAGCAAACCTCCCCCCACCTATCCTCACAACCTTCTACAGAGGTGCCATATAGTCCATCCGCACCCACAACCTCCAAGTCCAGTATGGCAGCTGCACTGCCTCAGAGAAGAAGTCTCTCCAGAGGGTGGTGAGAACAGCAGAGAGAATCACAAAAACATCCCTTCCATCCATACAGGAGTTGTACTGGTCACGCTGCCTCAGCAGAGCCAGCAGGATAATCAAGGACCACGCTCACCCTGCCCGTGGACTATTCAGGCTTCTGTATATTCTAATATATTGCACATTAGAATCTGGAGAAAAGCAATTTCGTTCAGATGTACACACCTTGTTGTATAGTCTGAATGACAATAAAGTTCAATTTGACTTTGATCTGTAATCCAGTCAGACGTAGGCATCAGTTAAAAATGTACTTTGCATCCAAAAGTTGCAATAACCACAGGAAAACTTTGAACAGATGAGTATAGGTAGAGGGCATAATAATTGTACAGAAAAGCTTGCTATTATAACTAAGTCTAGTTTAAAGCACTGTCTGATTCATTCATTAGCTTCAATTGATATTATGCTTGGAACAATAACCATTCAAAGAACACACAATAAGGAATAATGTAAGAAAATGTAAGAGGAGATACATTAGAGCTAATTGGTCAGTCTACATTTGGTTGGATAGTTCTTGTGTAACCTACAGTATGACCTTTTTTTGAGTGATTTTCTCCAAATATGCCTCTTCTGGAAGTATTTTCTAGTTTATCATACAGCATTATCTGACACAACCAACCTGTTCCATACAGTCAATGTAAAAACATACAGCATGACCAGATGAAGTGGTGGAACCATCGCATAATGATGCATGATTTGTGATGTAAATTCCGAAGCCTAATGCTTGTCAATTTAAATGGTCCATATTCTGCATGTTAAACTTCAATAGTCAACACAGACATGGGGCTGAATCTGGCCACCAGGGTGTGATCTTTCAACATCCATCTAACTGCAGCATCTTTCTAGACCAGGGGTGACGAGTACTATAAACAAAAGGCTGTGGGGCTTCATGTTTTCATTCCAAACATGCCGGAGAACACCTAATACTGTGTTTAATCAGATGAGTTCAGTCTTCAAACAGCTCAAGTATATTCATGTTTTGTTAGAATGAAATCCTGTAGCCACACTGGCTCTTTGAGGATACAATTGTTTTACATTGTATCTGTGATAATTAGTAGGGATGCACCGATACCGATACCAGCATCGGGTATCTGTCCGACACCATGTGCGTGTACTTGTACTCGTATTCATAAAAGTGCTCCGAT
>BRDA01081377.1:7912-19997 GCA_036984385.1 Crenuchus spilurus | reverse complement strand
GAGAGAGAGAGAGAGAGAGAGAGAGAGAGAGAGAGAGAGAGAGAGAAGCACATTGTTTTATGAATGTCTGGAACTCCTAACTGTCAGATTAAATTATTCCATTCATGGCCTGTCACATCTAACTGGAGTTGAATAGATTTAAGTAGTAGAAAATATACAATACTGTTTCTACGTCTTAATCAGCAGACATAATGAACTAAATCCTTGCTAATGCCTTCATTCAGACAGTTATCAACATTCATACCTTTAAAAGCCTTATAAAAGATATAGATTTGTAGTCTGCCAGACATTTCCTATATATATAGTAGCACCTCTTGCTTAGATGCAGCTTTCTTGGCATTTTCTCAGTCAGCTTTATGAGGTAGTCACCTGGAATGGCTTTCAGTTAACAGCTGTGTCTTGTCAAGAGCTCATGACTTGCATTTCTTGCCTCTTATTGTGTTTGAGACATCAGTTGTGTGTCTACTTTGAAGTAAAATCTAAAACATGTTTTGGTTTGTTTAACACTTTTAAGTTTACTCTATCAAGTCCTCAAAGACACATGCTAATTCTTTTTTTATTTTTGTGTGAGGCAGTAACTAACAATTGTTTGTTTAATGATCTCATTAATAACGGAGGAGTCCTCATGACTGCTAGGTGCCTGATACTTACATTCAGAGATACATTACTTTTCTAATTCCTCTTCTTTTTCTGCCTTTTCCAATCTAAAAATGAAAGATTTTGCTTAAAATAAATCAAATGCCACATATCTTTGGAATAGATGATAGAAAACACTGAAAAACATTGGAAAAATGTTGGCGGTTATTTTTGATTGAGGTCTTTTAGTGTTTGAATAAGTTACAAACAAATAGAAGTGACGGCTCTGTTTTTGTTCTGCTGAAGCGGAACCCCTTGACACATCTGAATAGCAAGATGAACCAATATAAAGTTCCTTCAATGCTGTGCAGCCTGAAAAATATCTGAGACCAAATAGCTAAAAGTGCCTACATTTTTCTTCAGCAGTAAATATTATAATAAAACACATTTTCTTCATTTGAAGGGCGTGCCGATCATGTAGCTGCTGTATAAAAGCTTTAAGATTTGGCAAAGCAGACTCACACAGCAAATCCAAAGAAATACAATGAACTGTTAGGTTAAAAGAACTTGAACGTGACCTCAGAACTCTGGGCACCTTTTAAAGCAGACCTCATACTTGTAGACCACTGGACATTCTCATTTCTCCCATTCAAAGAGGAAGACTCTGACACTGCCAGTATATCAGTGACAACAAAAGCAGAATCATGAGGTAAAATGTGTTGTACGCATTCTGTGCCCTGGCTGGATGATGAATGCTGTGCCGCGTGGTTGGCTACTGGCCTGCACCTGAATCCTGAGAGACAGTCCCTCCCCCTCGACTACAGCGATTTACTGCCTCCTGCCTGCCTAAATCAATCTGTGGAGCGTCAGCAGTAACCACTCTCTCCCCCACTGTGACACGCACAGCTACTTACTGTCACACATGCCGTGATATATAGAAGGCCAAATATTTAATTTGGCAAACTCGAGGCCAGGCAATGAAGTGTTCTTTTTATTCTTTTCTTTTCTTTTCTTAAAGTAGGAAATAAATGCTCTTCCAGTGGCTGATCCTTTTGCTGAGATCATAAATGTTTATAGATTCTACTTTTTGCCAATGTGATTAAACACAACGGAATTTGGCATTTAAACCATCTGTGTAGTGAAACACACACACACTAGAATGTGCCTGAAGCGTGTGCAGCCCTATCCATGGCGCCCAGGGAGCAGTTGGGGGTTAGGTGTCTTGCTCAAAGGCACTTCAGTCATGATCTGTGCAGGGATCGAACTAGCGACCTTCCGGTCATAAGACCAGATCCTTAACCACCAGGCCACGGCTACCGGTTAAGTGTTATTCATCTTTGTGTCTTTTGTACTGAAAAGTGTTATCAATCATTCAAATGTACTTGATTACAAAGCAGCTTTACAGAAAATAAGCCTTTACAAGAGAAGAAATAATCCAGGCTCAAGCCCCACATGAGCAAACCAGAGGAAAAACTCCTAAAGCTAGAGGAACAGAGCTTGAGAGGATCTGAGGCTAAGTAGTGGGAAACCCATGCTCCTCACTAGATTGGAAAAGAAAAATGACACAAAAGTAAACAATGATGGAAGATAAAATACATAATCTGAGATATTCAGATGAATGTAGTATTTACAGTTAGAACCCTATCACAGGTTCTCTATCACAGTGAGAAATTGAGCTCATGAATGATAGGGAGCACAGTGAGGGCAGGCAGGGCTCTAGACAACAGACCGAGCGGCTCATAGAAGTCAGAATTTGTGTTGTCCGACCTGTTATTTGTACAGGTCAGATTTATGATGGGAAATGTGTGTCTGGCTGAAGAGATTTTCTCATTATGTTGTCTCTTGTCAACACTAGATGGCGATGTTGACCATACAAAAATGTGTGTGTATGTGTGTGTGTGTGATTTGGGTTCTGATGCTAATTAGCACTGCTTCACACTCTCACTCTGTTCTGTACTCCTGAAGCAAGAGGGAATATTCGAGCTTGTGTCTGTGCATCTGTGCACTCATAAGAATATTGTACTGTCTACACAATTTCACGCCTTTTCCTTACAGATAATACAACTACAGTGTTGATTGTACAGATACAGCCTCACACTACAGATTTTAATATTCCTCAACAGAACTGTAAGCACTGTGTTCTTCTTTCTAACACACATGTAACAGAGGCTCTCAAGGCACTGAGCTCCAAATACTCCAGTGTCACAAGGTAAAAGACTGCAGCCCTGCATGCTGTTTTTTAAAGTGGCTTTAATTGCTTTCATCCATCTTCTCTGGGCAGTGAGGAAAGGTTCACGACGGACTCCATTTCACACTGAACGCAGTAAAAGGCGTGAGCCAGCAGGTGTGAAATTTTTTTGTTTTATTTTATGATTATTGCATTGTGCATTCATTCAGCCGTCCCTCAGTGCTCTGTAAGCTGTTTCAGCTTTGCTTCTTTTTCATACTGGCCTAATGGGCTTTTGTGCTATTGAATGCTTTAAATAAATGTTAACCTTTCATAATTCACCATTCAACCATAAACTAGATTAAATATGAGGTATTTTTCTTAAACGATAGCCGCAGAACAGAAAAGTCTGGCCTGTCACTCTACCAGGCCAGGGCTGGTGCCACTTGATGAGGCAGTGCCTCAGGAAAGTCCTGCCCACTTTTATTGCTTCTAGTCTCGCCATACATTCTGAGATTTATGTAGGGCTGATAAAGTTTCGTCTGCCCTAGCTCTGCGTGAATTTATTCACCGCTCTTTGCTATCTTTCTCGCCACGCACAGACATGACATGCGTGGCCGCATGGCAAAGCCAGGAAACCATTTCCTCGACAACATTGTGGCTGGCAGCTGAATGTGCGTGCGTGTGTTCTGGCCACCTGCTGAAATGTGTCAGTTGGACTCTCTTGACTCTCTCTCTCCTGTCTCCCCAGATTGCAGCACAGACTGTTAGACATTAACATATTTCTGCCACATTTTCATTCCTCTTCTTCAACCCGTAATGAAACATGGTATTAAGATGGTATCTGAAAGGGTCTCCTCTGTAATGAAAGCTAGCCCCAAGAAAATTGGATCTTTTTGTTCCTCCAACAGTTTGGGTGGATCCATCTCCCTCTTTTTCCTCTTCTCTTTTGTCGTTCACACAATGAGTGATGTAGTGACTGCAGCTCTAACCCTCGACTCAGTCAGTCCTCACCACACACACTGGCCAACAGGAAATGAAGCGAAAGCTTTGACTCTCACAAACCCAAACTCTCCCTGACCCTGTGGTCAGTAGGATCTCTGCTGTTGTGATCTGAGCTTGGGAGTTGGTGTGGGCAGTACAGAATGAGAAAGAGCTTGACCTCCCTTTAGGTTAAAGTGTAGAGAGAGGAAGCCAAGCCCAGACTTTTATCTCCACTAACGTCCACCCGAAGCAGAGCTGAGGCATTCAGCTTAATCAACACAGAGATAAGCAGCATGGAAAGCTTCTATTTCAGCCTCAAATGGAATGAAATATCTCCAGAGACCAATCAAACTGCTGCCTGCTCTCTTCAGAAAGGATATGGATTAGTTTCCGGTGTCTGCAAATGTTTAAACATGAACGGTGCCTTAGGTTTCTTTGAAGTTGAACTTTTGCTAAACTATAAGTAAACAGAGACCTAAAAACAGACTCATTGGTTAGACTGCATGGACATTTTGTAGCCCGTTTTTAGGGGTGCTGAAGCACCCCTAATTTGAGTCGAAGCACCCCTAAAAATAAGAGGAAAAAGTGTTTTTAATGTAAGTTTCTCTCATAAGCTGAAAAAAAGATCTATAGAAACATAGATGCATATGGTTTAAACTAAATATTTTGACAACGAATATATAGCAATCACCCCTCCCCCCAGCCACTTGACAAAGGGTATAATCCACTAAACTTTTCCCTGCCCCCCGTAACCGTGCTTTCCTAAAGTTGTGCGTGCGCACACTTGAGTGCCAGGGTTTGCAGGCGAGTTCAGTATGGTAGTTCTAAAATGAGAGCTGTCTATAGTGGTGGGCCATCAGGACCTGCAAGGCCTTCTCTGCTGGCCTAAGAAATATCTGAGTTACAAACTGATGTTAATTATATTTTGTCCATGAATACTTATTAAATTATTCCAAATGGTCTGTCCGCTTATAGCTTTTCCGATGTTTGTGCTGTTTCCAGACATGTATTTTCATATTAAAGCATTTAACCAATCACATTTCAGCCATCATTTGTTTCCAGGCAGTGTCAAAGTCAAAGATGTCTGCTTGAGCCTTCACAATCCATTTTACAGGCCCTCTAACACAAAATAAATGTCAAACAAAGTGTTGCTTCAACCAATCAGATTTTAAGTTGGTGTCACCAGGGCCCTATAGCAGGCGGGAGGAGGGATTTTGTTTACAAATAATAAATTTTTTGGTGAGTAAAATATTGCTATTTTCCTAAATAATATTGCAAGTTTATGAGGTTATTATTGATGTTTTTATGTGTATCGTGGCTGTAGCTGCAGTAAGGAGACTTGTTCACCCCTGGTTTATTTATTCAATAGAGGCATTTATTAAGGCTACAGGACTTATCTGTCTGCAATGCAATGGCTCTTTATACTGCATTTCTGCATATTAAATGTTTTTTATAACCATAAATTAATTTCTGAGGGGTAGATTGATTCAGACGGAGCATTACTGAAGGCCTAGGTGTGAAATACAGGGTCCGCCACTGATAGATTGTAGTGAAATGACTTATTTAGGCAGTGATTTCTGTTTTTAGTTATTTGAATGAAAGTTATTTTTGTCAATTAGTTGAGGGAGAGAAGAGAATAGTCGGGGGGGGGTGGACAGCAAGAAACAGGTAAGAAGGTTGACAGTTAATGTTATGTGTGGGAATAATTATGGGGGATGGTCGGTGTGGAGTCTGCAGGGCTGCTAGTCTCACTGGGTGCTTAGCACCCCTAAAGCTCTGTTCGTAGAATCATCCCTGGCAGAAAGTATTTGCTGAAGTTATTCCATTCCTGATTAAACTTGTGACTTTGCACCAACCTGCCCCAGTATGGATTTAGCCATGCATAGAGATGCTCAAATAAAATGCAAAAAAATGAATATTATTTATCATGACTTACGTTAGATCATTTTATAATTACAACAAGACTATATATGATTCCATGAATTCCAAGCCCAAGAGGGTTAAGGCAGTGCTAGATAATAATGGTGGTGTCACGTCCTTGTCTGACCGCGGTCCACTTCCATGTGTTCGCGTCATTATCCACGCCCCCTTGTGATGTCATGTCATTATGCTCCACGTCTGTTCCACATATGTTCCACTGATTACCCTCACTATAAATTCTGCCCTTATTCCTATAGTCCTTGCCAGTCATTACATGTGCTCATTGTGTTTGCTCGTACTTGTGTTAGTGACTTTGTCTCCTCATGATCACCCTCGTGTCCTGTCATTAAACTCTCATGTCTTAGATTACTCCTGCCTCTCTGTCTCATACTCCCTTGGATAATTGCAGGTGGTCACACAAAATAGTGACAATTTGGGCATGTTCACTGTAAGGTGTACTCACTTGTGTTGCCAGCTATTTGGACATTAATGGCTGTGTGTTGAGTGATGTTCAGAAGACAGTAAATCTACAGGTGCATCACAAAAATTTGAATATCATCAAAAAGTTCATTTATTTCAGTTTAAAAAGTGAAACTCATGTAGATTTATTACACACAGAGTGTCTATGTCAAGTGTTTATTTCTTTTAATGTTAATGATTATGGCCGACAGCCAATGAAAACCCAAAAGTCAGTATCTCAAAACATGAGAATATTATATAAGACTAATTCAGAAAATGATGTTTAATACATAAATGTTCTACTGAAAAGTATGTACAGTATATACACTCAGTACTTGGTCGGGGCTTGTTTTGCATGAATTACTGTATCAGTGCAGCGTGGCATAGAAGTGATCAGCCTGTGGCACTGTTGAAGTGGTATTGAATCCCAGGTTGCTTTGATAGCGGCCTTCAGCTCGTCTGCATTGTTCAGTCTAGCTTAAACGCCCAATACTGTTTATTGACATAAGAAAATAGTTGTCCAAACTTTATCATACTTTTAAATGCCTTGACCAAACGGAGGGCTGTTGGCCCAAAGGACCAGCACTCTAAACTTAAATTGCTAAGTCACTTGCCCTGGAAATGAATGCTGTGCCAACCAAACCCATTATCCCACATCTGAAAACATCTGAGACCACTTCACATGTTCTGTTCTATGGAACATGAGTCCTGGGAAAAATGACTTATGCAACAATCACATCAATTTAGAAAGCTCTTTAGTTTGAACTGTAGTTCTTGATGGGTCACTGTGAAATGTTTTTAAAAGGTATGCGGTATACTTTCTTTTATGAACTACATTTTCTTGTAGGTGATATAATACATTGTTTTTAAATTGGTCACCAGGTCATTAAACTAGTGTTTGAGTGGTGGATCAGTTCTGACAGTGGACATTACATTTTAATGGTGAGATGCTCTCACAGCTGTAAGAGAACATTGTTAAATATTGTATTGCAATAAGAATGATCATAATTATAATGATTGTGATATTTGTGTTGTTACACTTAATGGCAATGTTTATGTGGACAAAACATTTATAAACGTTTAAACATTATATCACGGCAAGATGGCAGGGCGCAGTGGTGCAGCGGCTTCTCACGCTCCTAGCAAACCCAGTTTTAGTAGTTTTTATGCCATTTTACGTCGGTTCTGAATCCTGAATTCATGCGCCCTAGGCGGCTGAGTTACAGCTGAACCGAACTCATGCAGATAAGACACAGTTTAGCCACAGAAGCAGCAACTCTGGATAATAACTTTCAGGCTGAGCTAGGCAGACTACAGCTTCTCTGGACACCGGCCCGCTGGAGGAGAACCCATGCCAGGAGGAGGAGATGAGACCGGCATCAGAAGAGGGGCAAACGGGGCAGCGTGCTAGCCAGGCTAAAGGCTAACGCAAATTGCCCCCTGATTCCATCTCTTTTCCTCTCCAACGTCCGCTCTCTGGATAACAAGCTGGACCTCCTGCGGCTGAGGATGAATGTTTCTGAGGAGATGAGGAACTGCGCGGTGATTTGTCTCACAGAAACATGGCTGAACCAGAGCATGCCAGACTCGGGCTTCCAGCTCGCCTCCCGGCAGCTCTTCTGGGCGGACTGTAACCAGCAGTTTGGGAAAACCAGAGGGGGTGGCTTAATAATCTACATCAGTGAAGGTTGGTGTACAAACTGTGTGTTGGTAAACAGCCACTGTCTGAGGCAATAGAACTGTTGACTGTCAAGTGTAGGCCACACTATCTTCCTCGTGAAATCACGTCATGGCTGTGTTCATCATTGCTACATACATAGCACCGGATGCTAATGCACTGAAGGAGCTCCATGACAACATTAGCTTACTTCAGAATAAGCATCCGGAGGCGTTTTATGTGTTTGCGGGGGACTTTAACCACGTAGACCTGACAAACTCACTGCCAAGGTTTTACCAGCATGTAAACATTCCAACACAGGGAAATAACAGACTCAACCGTGTGTACACTAACATTAAAGACGCTTATAGAGCCATGCCCCGCCCCCACCTCAGGCTGTCTGACCACATCTCTCTCCTGATGGTCCCTGTTTTGACCCTCAACTGCGATGCTCCAGACCCACACAAAAGACCATCACTGTGTGGCCCAGCGACACAGATGCTGTGTTGCAGGACTTCACAGACTGGCAGGTTTTCAAGGAGGCTGCTGAGAGTAAGGGGGAACTGGATCTGGAGGATTATACATCTGCTGTCCTCGGGTACATCAGCAAGTGTGCAGGTGACATCACCACCACAAAGACTGTGACCTGCTACCTGAACTACAAACCCTGACTGAATGCAGAGGTGCCTTCTCTGTTGAAAGCTAGGGATGCTGCCTTCAGGTGCAGCCACCCACAGGGACACAGAAGGGCTAGAAGAGAGCTGACTGCAGGTGTGAAGAGGGCAAAAGCTTCATATGCTCAGGAAATCCAGGGACATTTCACCTCCCAGAATTCAAGGAGCATGTGGAGGGGCATAAAGTGCATCACAGACTACAAATCAAAGGATGCACAATGCCCCAATAACCCCTCCCTGCCAGAGGCTCTCAACAAATTCTACGCCCGGTTCGTGAACCCCAACACTCCCCTCAACACCAGACTCACCCCGGCACCTGGAGAAGTGCCCATCAGCGTGACTCCAGCAGAAGTAAGGAAGACTCTGAGGGGAATTGACCCTCAAAAGGTGGTCGGCCCCGACAAAATCCTTGGTCGGGTGTTAAAGTACTGCACAGATCAGCTCTCCGTAGTCCTGGGGGACATCTTTAATGCCTCCCTCAGCCAGGCAGTTGTCCCCACCTGCATGAAGACTGCCACCATCATCCTGGTCCCCGAGAGCTCCACAGTGTCAGGTCTGAATGACTACTGGCCAATAGCCCTCATGCCGATAGTCACAAAGTGCTTTGAGAGACTGGTCATGTCCCACATCAAAGCCACCATCAACATCACTGTGGATCCTCACCAATACGCCTATAGGAAGAACCGTTCTACAGAGGATGCCATTTTCTCTGTGGTCCACATCACCCTCACCCACCTGGAATAGAAGGACTCCTATGTCAGTTTGCTCTTTGTGGACTTCACATCAGCCTTCAAGACAATGGTTCCTCAGACCCTGATTCACAAACTCTTTTCACTTGGACTGAACGCTTCCCTCTGCAACTGAGTCCTGGACTGCCTGACCAACAAACCACAGTCTGTTAAGATCCACAACATCACCTCCTCCACCTTTACCCTCAGCACTGGCTCCCCTCAGGGCTGTGTGTTAAGTCCAATCCTGTTCACTCTGCTCACATATGACTGCTCACCTACCTAACCAGGCTATCATATTGTGAAGTTTGCAGATGACACAGCTGTGGTTGGAAGCATCACAAACAGTGTTGAGTCTGGCTACAGGCAGGAAGTGAAACACCTGGAGGGCTGGGGCAGAGAAAGTAACCTCTGCATCAATGTGAAAAAGATGAAGGAGATAATTGTGGATTTCAGAAGAAGCCAGCATGCCCACCCCCCCTGCACATCGGAGGATCTGAAGTGGAAGTGGTCCGCAGATACAGGTACCTGGGTGTACACCTGAGTGACAACCTCACCTGGAGCAACAACACTTCCAGTCTGGTCACATCAGCAGCTCTACTTCCTCAGATGGCTGAGGTGAGCTGATCTCAGAACTTCAGTTCTCAGATCCTTCTACAGATGTATGGTGGAGATCGTCTTGTGCTCCAGCATCACTGTGTGGCATGGCAGCTGCTCTGCTGCAGACAAGAAATCTCTGCAGAGGGTGGTGAAAGCTGCACAGATTGTTGGAGTCAGCCTCCCCACCACCATGGACATCTACACCTCTGGATGCAGAAAAAGGGCCACCTAGTCACCTAGCACACTCACTTTTTGTCCCGCTCCCCTCTGGCAGGAGGCTGCGGTTCATAAAGTGTAGAACCACCAGAATGAAGAACAGCTTCATTTGTGAGGCTGTTAGACTCTTAAACTCCACTTAGGAAACACACACCGCACTGACACTTTATTACACTTGGTTACTTTAACTTTAACTGTATGCTGCTAATATTTATTCTTTAATCCACTCATTCATAAGATTGCTGCTAATCTCCCCATGCCGTGCTCAATACTCTGGACATTGTATAGTCTAAGTTACTGCTGATATAATATGCTGCTCTGCATAGTGTACAGTCTATATTTACATTGTATAGTCTATATCATGTCTGTATATCTGCATATACTCAAAGACTTTTTATATTTATATCAAGCTACTACATTGAGTAAAACGGTCCTTGGGAATGTAATTTTATTCCACCTCATGTACTACATGTGATGCGAATGACAATAAAGTCTCCTTGAATCCTTGAAAAGTATTAGGACATCTGATCATTCGTTGTTTCATCCAAAATCAAGAGTTTGTCCTGCTTTTGATGATAGAACTGTCTCTTTTGCCCAGGGAAGGCTTTCTAGATTTTGGAGCATTGCAGTGAGAATGTGATTGCATTCAGCAACAAGAGCGTTAGTGAGGTCAGGATGTTGGATGATCACCACCTCCACCTCATCCCCAGCTCCCCAACTCATTCCAACTGTACTAGATGGAATCATTCCATCCATCATTCCAGAGAACACAGTTCCACTG
Source organism: Crenuchus spilurus (assembly GCA_036984385.1). NCBI lineage: Eukaryota > Metazoa > Chordata > Actinopteri > Characiformes > Crenuchidae > Crenuchus > Crenuchus spilurus. The sequence goes on along the minus strand of BRDA01081377.1, from coordinate 9,235 downwards.
CTCTAAAGCTCAATGCTGGAGGGTTTCATACCCCTCTAGCCCACCCCTGACATTAGGTACAGTGCCTTGGGAAAGTATTTACCCCCATTGGCTTTTTACTTATTTTGTTACATTACAGCCTGTATTTAAATGTATTTTAAATCTGAATTACTGTATATGTGATGCAGCTGCACAAAATAGTCTGTTGGTGAAGTGAAATGAGAAAGTGAAATGAAGTCCTCCTGTGTACAATCTAAGTGTCACAAGATCTGTCAGTATATACACCTTTTCTGAAAGACCCCAGAGGCTGCTACACCATTAAGCAAGATGTACCACTAATCACACATCATGAAAACCAAGGAGATCTCCAAACAAGTCAGGGACAAAGTTGTTGCAAAGTCCAAGTCAGGGTTGGGTTATAAAAAATATCCAAATCTCTGATGATCCCCCAGAGCACCATCAAATCCATTACCATAGAAAGGAAAGAACATGGTACCACAACAAACCTGCCAAGAGACGGCCATCCACCAAAACTCAGACTAGGCAAGGAGCGCATTAATTAGAGGCAGCACAGAGACTAATGGTCATACACTCCATAGAGCTGGGCTTTACGGAAGAGTGGCCAGAAAAAAGCATTACTTACAGACAAATAGGAAGGCTTGTTTTGAGTTTGTGGCATGTGGGAGACTAAGGAAGGTGCTCTGTTCAGATGAGACACAGTTGTATCTTTTCAGCCACCAAGGAAAGGTTCATGTTTATCTGCTCAAGAGAGTCATATTCTATTAGCAGTGCATTTACACACCTGTGTCAGCAATGGATGCAATTTAAATTAGCTGAATGCATTCATTAGAAGGGATGTTCACAAACATTTGGACATATAGAGGCTGGATACAGCCCAGGTTTGAGATCATCGACGTTTGAGATAATCAGTTATCTTTCAGTGCACCAGTGCTTCAGAGTATTATGCATCCTAGAACTCTGAAGCGGTTCTACATTCATTTCTTGTGCATTCCTGAGCTTTATTGGACTCATTACCTCCTTTTATATCTTGCATAGTCTCCTCCACTTTATCTGTGGGTGACCTTAATGTGACATTTTCAAAAAGCCATCTCAGTGCCATTTCTTTTTTTTTTTTTTTTTCTTTTTTTTAATTCTGGGTGACAAAACACCAAATAAGATCTTAATTACACATATAAATGCCTGTGTTATTACAAAACAAATTCATACCCTGATGAGTAATGTGGGCATTAGTCCCATACTTAAACAAAACATTATTGTGTCCGTAAATATACACATTAATTCTAGAATAAACCACAAAACAGTGGGTCTTAATTTTTTTTCTTT
>BRDA01081372.1:0-12346 GCA_036984385.1 Crenuchus spilurus | reverse complement strand
GATCTCACACTCTCATGTGTAAAACTTCAAATCTGGTGTATCAGAAAAACAATCAAGTTAAACTAATCATTCAACACCCGACTGCTATCTTTTTTAGGTCGCCAACTAACAAAACAAGGAAAAAAATCAGTATTCAGTAAATTTGTATGACTTTAATAGGTAGGTCTAAATTAGCTACTTAATGACATGTAAATACATAAAACCACTACCAGAGCACAGCACAAACTCACATATGTAGCTAGAGTTTGTAAAGTAGCTAAAGGCATAAAACAACAGCCAGCTAATTTTATGTAAACAGTTAAACCATCAACAGGACAATTTAGCTAAATTTTCTAATTTGCGGTAAAGAGAAAAACAGCACAAGATTGACAAATGTCTAATTTGGTGTTAACCAAAAACTCACATCCAAAATAAACTCACTAAGCTAGCTAGTTGATTTGCAGTGAACAGAGCTAATTTAATTCAAGTTGCTAATTTTATTATTTTTATTTTTATTATTATTATTTTATGATTTTTGCGTTTTTTAGAAAGAGATATTTCTGAAACTTTAAACTTTTTGTAATGAACAGTGCAAGATGAATACTAGAACGCAGCTTATCAATAGTAGTAGAGGACTCCAAAATAATGAATTCTTCAATAACTAATTACATTAGTGCTTTTTGTGTACTACTGTACTTAGGTACAGTATATAGGCCATGCTAGCAAAACATAAAACACTTTCATTCAAGTAATGTTGATACACTCCCGCATCAGATACAGATACAGATATACTTTATTGATCTCTTGTGGGGAAATTAGGTCCCAGCCTCATTGCTGGCAGGGCCCTTAGCCCTGCCTCAGTCACCATGTGCTTCTGTTTTGTATACATTCTACGGTCCCCGCCCTTGTCTTGTCATCATGTCTACTTAGTGGTCTCACCTGTCTCGTATTATCACACAGCCCTGTTTGCTCATCCCAGTTGGATTAAGTGTTCTATATAGCTCCCTAATTTTTGCCTTGTCCTTTGTCAGTCACTAAATGTATCAGCATTGAGGATGTCAGTGAGTTAATTATACCTGGTGTTTGGGTTATCAATAAAACTTTGTGTTAGATTTCTACCTCTCCTGTGTCAGCTCCACACTGTCACAAATGTGCTGTAGGTGTAGAATCTGTAGAAGCTATAGAATCACTTTTCATATGAATTTGTTACATACAATAACCACTTATACAGTGCAAATTGAAATACTCTACTACACAAAAACTAATTGTTTCTTTCAACATAAATATTTTGGTAAATAGAAGTATTTTGCCAGCAACAAGAAGTTATTCAAATGTAACTAAAACACTGTTTAAAATGTGGTTTTATCACTTAAAATATTAAAATTATATAATACATTATGGATATGGACAGTGCAGCTGATGCTCAGTCATGGTTCTGAGGCCCAATCTATAGCAGCTCCTCCCTGGGGCACCTGATGTCTGTGTGCATCCTTATCTCTCTGACAATTAACCATTACTGCTCTGTGTCACTGACGCAGACTGGGGGAAAACGGGAAATGATTAAAAAAGGGAAGACGAGGGATGGATGGCGGGAAGGAGAGAGTGCGAGAGAGATAAGTGAGGGGGATTTGGTTAGCACTGCCTGATATGATAGCAAGACAGTCCTGTGGGATATCATATGTAAGCTTGTATATCATATGCAATGACAGGTGACAGAACCCATGCTCGATTCCATCCTTATCATTCCTTGACATTTATTCAATGCTTAACCAAACCACGCCTGAGATATAGACTACTGTTCAAAAGTTTGGAATCATTTTTCAAATTTATATTTTTGTAATATTAATACAGTAACACGTGTACACAATACATTTGCCAGGTTTAAGTCAACACTGTTAATGATAAATTAACACTGTGGCAAATTTGCTATGCACTTTTAAACATGATAAATGTCCTCTCCTTGTAAATGTGATGATAGGAGTACGAAGACACGGGAGTAGAATTCAATACACTGTTTATTTTGATGAACACAAGTGCACAAACATACAAAGTCGCATTAACATCTACATCCACATTCCCAATCACCTTCACATTCATTGAGCGACAGAGACTGACACAAACAGGGGACGCTTATAGGGGCAGTAATCTAGATACACACTAGGGAACAGCTGTGCACAATAATGTGACATCACAGGGGGTGGAGACATGATGAAAACCACTAGGAAACAAGAACATGACAGTAAGGCAGTTCGGATCAGTTAAATGAATTAAATATACAGTGAAGATCAATTTTCGTTATTAATCTGTTATAAAGTGCCTGAAAGCAACCAAAACGAATGATAACTGAAGCAACATTTTCCATAAGAAATAATGTAAATGTCAAATTAATCCATTTATGTGCTTGTAAATAAATGCAGATGTTCCACAATCACTTCACTTTGAGGTTCATGTTTTATTCATTTCACATAAATGTGATAAATATCATATGCCATCCCATTTAATTAATAAGTTGCAAAATGAAAAAAAATAATTTCAATATTGCTTCATTCTCATTTTAGAGTCATAATGTCACGCCTCCACCTCGGCCTCACCCATCTCCCCATCTAAGGCTACGTATATACGTATATATACGTATATGTGCTTTTGTTGATGTTTCACAGGTCTTGTTCATGTCTCCACCTCCCTGTTATGTCATGTGATTACTCAAGCCTGCAATCTCATTAACCCCTCATTAATGCAGTAAACAACTCTAGTCAAATTACACATTTTGTTCATTTTCAAGTCTTCTACATAATGTACTTTAATTAAATGTAATATTTGGATCATTTTAGTGATTTTTAACATTATTTGTTCAGGTGGCACAGCACTGAAGAGACTTTATGTCACAAGAGGTCGCCCTTCAACTTGGCAAAACATGCAAAGTTCTATTTGTTTGCAACTTATTCAAAAATCGGTAAAGCATTGCAATCAAAAATTTCAACTTTTTACCAACAGTTTTTCAACATTTTTCAACATTTCGTGCAAATGAAGATATGGCACATGTTTTAATCAAAGTTAAATCTTGGAATGGAAGCTCAAAAGACAATATTAGAGAAAAATGGAAGTAATGAATCACTGAATATAAGAAATACAGTAGATATCTGATCTTCTGGCAGGTCTGTACAGGTTAAAGGGTTAACCAGGGGTGCACTAACTTTTGCATATGACTGCAACCTGTATAATCAAAAAAGATTATACATCTTGCTATTATTGCCTTTGCTATTGTTGTTAATGAAAGCTTGTATGGCAGCATTATGAAGGTTATTCAGAGGTACAGTTTACAGTTGTGCATTCAAAACTGAATATGTGTGTCATTGTATGGGCACGAAACATGTAATTTCCTTATTATGCAGAAAAGCAGAGTGAGCCTGCCTAGATGTATGCTAAATCTGGACTGGTATTTAGAATACAGAGCATGAGCACTGATCTAGGATTAGTTTCTGAGACTAAGTTCAGAAAAGGCACTGAAGGAGGAACCTAACTTTTTTTTTTTTGATTTTGTCCTCAAATAGGGTCAGAGTGTAGTTGTGTCTCCTCTCCACTCTGCTCGGAGCTTTCCTCTCTTCTCTTCTGATGCCGTGGCTGGGCCTCTGTCCTGCTTGAAGCCAGACAGGGACAGGAAATTGGGGGACGGGTTTGGTAGTGGTCTGGCCTCCGACCCCTGAACTGCAATACTGGCGGCTTTGAAGTTGCGAGGAGAATCACATGCAATTACTTGTGATATAAAGCACGTTCCCCAAGAGTGCTTGACCCATGCTGAGCACATCCTCTCTCTTTCTTTCACACACACACTCACATGCACACACAGACACAAACACACACACTTGGTACTACTACATTTGTGGGGACAATCATTAACTTGTGAAATTAAAAAATATATATTTTTTGCAGTAAAAACAGTACATTTCCTTGTGGAGTCTAGCAACACACTTATATGATGTGTGCCTGTGTTTCTATCATTATGAGGATATTCGGTCCCAATAAAGGCATATAAACATGAACACAGGTATATTCAGTGTACTCATATTGAAGCTGGTGTAATATTTGTAAAAAAAAAAAGTGGATAAACCTATTAAAAATTGCATAAAACTATCAAAAGTAGCATTACAAATTACTTAAAATGACTTATACCTAATTATAACAGACTGTGAAAGCTCTAAAAATATAACAAATAAACTATAGAGTATATTTGCTATATACAGTATATATTTGCATTACAATATTATGTAATTTATTGTAATGTAAAATAATAAGATTTGTCATCATAGTTAAATTCACCTTGATAAATATCTTTAAAAGTTGGCTTTACACTGCAGTTTTGGTTACTTGAAAGGCACTTGAAATGCATTTTTGTTGCATAATCTAAAGCATCAAAAGCAACAGTTAAATTTCACAAAAATTATGTTGCATGCAATTCACAATGTGCAACTAGTTGCATGAAAATGTAAAGGCAGCCTAATAGTTGTGTATATTATAAATGTTGAGCCACCCAAGAGTTGTACCATGAGTATGCCACAAATTATGTTGCATGCAATTCACAGCATGCAACTAGTTGCATAAAAGTGTAAAACCAGCATAATAGGTGGGTATAGTATTAATAGTAAACCACCCAAGAGTTGTACCATGAGAATGCCACAAATTATGTTGCATGCAATTCTCAGCATGCAACTAGTTGCATGAAAGTGTAAAGCCAGCCTAAATGTTGGGAATAGTATAAAAAGTGAGCCATCAAAGAGTTGTACCATGAGCATGCCATGAATTTGCCACAAATTTGACATAATAACAAACTGACAAAATAAACACACAGAAAATCTATAGAACAACTTGTTTTAGAGAATTTACAGTTAATTGTTTAAATGGGTAAATCATGAGTTTTTGAGTTGTCCTGATAAAACAATGAGTTGTCCTGATAAAATGACATGCCTAGCTATATCAATCTTAATTTGGAAGAAACATACATATATGTTATTCTTTAAAATGGCCCATTATTGTTGTTCTACCAAAAGTTTATGGAGAGTTACCAGTTTAAGTAGCATTACACATAAATAGTTGTATAAGTAAATGGTGACGTAGAGATGACGATGGTACAGCTTTTGAACAGTAAAGCTATTGGCATTGAACAGTTTGACCCAGTTGGTGCTGCAGAATGTCAGAGACAGAGTCAGTCTCAGTGGACTGTGTGCAGGGTAGGGCCCAGAGTGTGGCGGGTTTAGGGAGGGGAAAAACCCTTGCTTCCTCTGGAGAGCAAGAATGCAAAGCATTCCCCACACTACCGCAATGCAACAATCAGAGGTGAGAGAGAGAGAGAGAGAGAGAGAGAGAGAGAGAGAGGCCTGGCCAGCGCTGACACAGTGCAGGGCGTGTGGAGAAGAGAATAAGAGAGGTCATTCGGTTCTCCTTTCTTCTCTCTCCCTCTCTTACAAACTCACTGATTCTTATTCTCGATGTTATCCAAAGTTGTATATGTGTATGTCATTTTAACATAATTAATTAGTTTCAGTCATGTGATGTGACGACTCTTGATGCGTTTGTTGATTTTTAATGTTCACTGTGGGATATTGTTCATTAGGTTACCCAATGGCTTCATAGATGCATCATAACAACTGTCATAAACATGAACATTTTAAGGGCTTATTTTAAAAGATGTCAATAGTTGCATGCTTGAGATATTTACAGTAAAGTTTCACCAAAATTTGGCATTTATAAGTGGGGTAATAAGACAAAAAAATTTTTTTTGTTTTTGATATCACAGTGATAATATATAAGTAATGTTTTGGGTGTTATTGTAGAGGACAGAGTCGGTCATTAATGGAAAAAAATGTACACATACAAACGTAAAATTGCACACAAGACAGTTGGAATCCTATTGACTCTCACTCTCTCTTTCTCACCCTCCCTCTCAATTCAATTCAAATTTTCAATTCAATTCAATTCAATTTAATTCAAGAAGCTTTATTGGCATGACAAATAGTTACATTGTATTGCCAAAGTGATAGGTTAAAGGGTCTGTGAACAAAACAACAAAATAAAGAACGATTTAAGGACTGAACATATTAGTGTATATGAAAACAAATATAAATATAAATTATAAATTATTTGTTTTAACCAATAATAATAACCTGTTTATAACTAAGACCAGCTATATATTTAGAAGAAAATAATAATAATAATAATAATAATAATTAATAAATAAATAAAATAAAAAATAAAAATAAGTAATAATAATAACACACACACACACACACACACACACACACACACACATATATATATACACAAAGTCTAAGCATTTGTATAAGCACTCTCTCTCTCTCTCTCTCTCTCTCTCTCTCTCTCTCTCTCTCCCTATCACTCTCACTTCCTCTCTCTCTCTTTCCCTCTCTCTCTTTCTCTCCCTCTATCCCTCTCTCTCTCTCTCTTTCTCCCTCTTTCCCTTTCCCTCTCTTTCCCTCTCTCTCTCTCTTTAACTCCCTCTCTCCCTCTCTCTCTCTCTCCCTCTCTCTCTCTCTCTCTCCCTCTCTCTCTCTCTCTCTCTCTCCCTCTCTCTCTTTCCCTCTCTCTCTCTCTCTCTCTCTTTCCCTCTCTCTCTCTCTCTCTCTCTTTCCCTTTCTCGCTCTCTCTTTCTCTCTCTCTCTTTCGCTCTCTCTTTCTCTCTCCCTCTAAACCATTACAAATGTATTGTTTTGACAAAGAGTTCTGATGTTGTGAGTTGGTTTGAAGAACCAAGATGTACATTTCAATGTTCTGAGCCATCACATGCATTCTATCACCAGATCAACTGTTTTAAATGTAATAATTTAAATCAATTTAAATTAATAAATGTAATTTAATAATGCTGTTTTTAAATTTAAATTTAAATTTAAATTTAAACACGTACACAGATTAGGGCTTCAATCCTTTGCACAGTAATGAATTTACTGTACAGTCACAAAAAATCTGATCACTGTGAAAAAGTTCATTTTTGTTGATCATTTAATTCAAAAAGGTAAACTATCACATGACATATAGAAGTATTTTTGGCTTTAATGTTGATGAGTATGGCTTAAAACTCATGAGTTGGCTGTCCAATATAATGGTCAGCAAACTATTTGGTAGTAGTTTTGGCACTGTGAGAAGGTGCTAAGTCCTGCTGGAAAAGGAATTCAGCATCTCCATAAAGCTTGTCAACAGATGGAAGCATGAAGTGCTTTAAAATCTCCTGGTAGATGGCTGCACTGACTTTGGACTTGATAAAACACAGTGAACCAACAGATGACATGACACCCCAAACCATCACAGACTGCATAAACATCATACTGGACATCAGACATCTTGGATACTGTGCTTCTTCACTCTTCCTCCAAACTCCAGACTCTAGAACCTTGATTTCCGAATGAAATGTAAAATTTACTTTGGACTTTGGACCACTGAGCAGCAGTCCAGTTATTTTTTTTCCTTCGCTCAGGTAAAACCCTTCTGACATTGTTTCTGGTTCAGAAGTGGCTTAACATTAGGAATGTGGCAGTTGTAGCCCGAGATAAACAGTAGTTATACCATTTGTATAGTAATTTACTCAAAATAAAATATTCTAAAATTTTATGATTTCTGATTCACATGAGCCTTACTGATAAACAAAAAAGGCCACTTCATGTGTAATGAATATAATTTTTTGTTTTTTTGATGTATGGGACCTTATATTAAAATGATTTGAAGTCTACAAGCAGCTCATTCAGTGTTTTCTGATCATTAGAGCAAAAAGGAAGGATGTGATAGAACTAAACAATGGCCTTAAACACACAAATTTATTGTTTGAAAGTAAAAATGAGAGAGAGAGAGAGAGAGAGAGAGAGAGAGAGAGAGAGAGAGCAGTGATGATCCTTTTTGCCAACACTAAGTTTCCTGTGTTTTCTTGCAACAGTGCCAACCTCAAACACAGCACACACACAAATACACAAACTCAACAAATTCTGTCTTATACACAATCTAACATCACAATCACAACAGCAGCACTCTCAAAGCAAAAGCTCCTTCCTGAGAGAAACAGCACTTTCCTTTATGTGTCCCTTCCGCCACCTCGCTGTCTCTCGCTTATCTTTAAGGAAAAGTTCCTCTGACCCCTGGCGGGACCATGACTCGAAATATTTCTCACTTGGGGCAGTGCTTCCTCACAGTAGCCTCTTGTGTATCTTGCAGATTTGAGGAAGACTCAGCCAAGTTCAGCCACTCTATTCTTGATATTATTTCATAATGCAGCATAGCAGTGCTATGCAGAATAGTGTGTTAAAAGATACATCAATCGCTCACAATGTTAAAGAGACGTGGATAATATTGAGTATCTTTACCTGTCAAGAGGTGGAATATATTAGGCAGGAAGCGTGCAGTCAGTTCTTGATGTTGATGTGTTGAAAGCAGCAAACACAGGCAAGCATAAGGACCTGAGCTACCAAAGTCACCCAAGGAAGGACATCTAGTGAGCTGGTGACAGAGGCAGATTTGAAGTGAATGCTAGTCTGTCCCAGAGAACAACTGCTGTAGCACAAATTGATGAAAAAGTTAATGGTGCCTATAATAGAAATGTGTAATAACATATCACTGCTTGCTGATTATGTTACTGAAGACCTGTAGACTGGCCTTGCTGATTATTATTATTATTAATAATTAGTAGTTATTAATCATTATTATTAATAATAAAACAATGCAATTAATATTAATATTGATCATTTGTAAAATATTAATACATTATTACATATTAATAAACTCAAAAGCATGTTGCATAAAATTATCACACAATTCTGTGTTTCACCTTGTTAGTCAACTTCACTCCAAATCCTCATTTACATTAAAATATATCTAATTTTTGAGTAAAAATAAGCAGTTAACATGGGTCAATTTGATCCAAAGACCACAGAAGGGTTAAGTATTAACATTTCAACAAAATCACCTCATCCAAAGCTTTCAAACACAGATTCAAATGCCTAACATGTTAACAGCTTACAGCAGCAGGTGAACAGACCGTGGACTCCCAGTCAACTAAAGACGCCATTTACAACCAGATGGAGTGACAGCACGGGGCGACAAATCCCACGTTAGCAAGAAATGGCAGAGCCAATCGATGAGCTTGTGGGCAGTCTAAAGGGAACCAGGCTACAACTTGAGCGGTTGTTTTTCGCTTGGACCTAGTGCTCGACTCATCTCCATTTATTATAAAGTAACACTGTTTTTGGATGGTAAAAACAGCAGGGGACCAAAACTGCTTTTTGAAAAACTGCAGGGGACATGTCACCCACCCACCCACCTTGAGAAAATGATTCTTCTGACTTCTAATTACTTCTAAACTCACTGTCCCAGGAAAAGTATGTAATCCCATGCATCTGTATCAAACAAGCAGATCTCATTATAATTTGGGCATTTGGGTGCAGTTGGCATCATTTGTTTAAAACCTTGATCCCATGACTTGAGTTTGAGATGAAATCTGAGATGAAAATGGGTCACATTTTTCATAATCTGGCAAAATCTCATTAAGACTCATTAGGATTGTTTGGGGGAAACTGGGAAATGTTCAGATTGTTGCCAGGCTTTAAAGGTAAGAAGAAGCAGGAGAGTCAGCTCTGATTACTGAGAAGTATGCTGGAAGAGATTCACTAGAATAAAGTGAGAGTGGGCATTTATGTCTTTAATCAGAACTTAACATGCTTTAATGTGACGCTTTCTTTTTGTTTTTGTAAAGAAAACAGGAATAAGCTACAGTGCCATCTGTTAGATTTTCATATACAAATAAATGACATTAATGTGATGTAAAAGAGTCTGGCTTCCATACACAATTTAACACATCATCATTAAGGATTGTTAAGTCAACACAGTTTTTTTTTTCTCAGATGGATCTTTGTAGAAATCTCAATTCAAGGCGGCAAAGTGACTCAGAATCAAATTCGTAAGATAAATAAGACAAAGCAATAAAATAACAAAAGGACAATCATTAAAACTAAGACAAGCAAAGTAAAATAACATGACAGAAGCATTAAAATCCACAACCACACACAACATTACACACAATCTATAAAAGCTAAAGAGTACAGATGGTTTTACAGATACAGATATAGATATAATTTATTGATCCCTTGCAGGAAATTAAAGATTTTTAAGGAGTTTAATTTTTTTTTAAATTTTAAGCAGTTTCTCAAAAGAATCTGCATGTTGATGTCAATTGGAAGTGGAATCACAGCTTAATAAGAATGTGCACCATTTCCCTTTTGCTTCTGCTTTGTTCTGGGAATGACCAAAATCTTTTGCGTAGGGACCTGGGAGTCAAGAGTAGACTCAAAAGCTTTGGGCTCATGTTATAAAAACATGGCTTACAATCAACTCTGAGCGCTGAAACAAATGTTTAGCTATATTAATTTAGCATTAGCTGTCCAAACTGTCTTGTTAAGGTTAAATAGGTTCCATTGCCATTCATGTACTATCAGAGTGTACAGTGCCACATCAAAAAATTGTGAAAACGTTCAAAATTTAATTAAAAAAGGCACAATGTTATATTTTATATTTGTTACACATATTTCACGCCTCTGTTTTAATGTTTACACTTAAATTTATGGCATTTGGCAGGCACTTTTATCCTGAGTGACGTACAACAGTGTTTTGTTTCCATTAAGAGAATTATCTCAGCTAGTACAGACAGGTTAGTCCAAACTACTATTCAGTTCAGACACTGTTAGAACTAAACCATGACTAATACCTAGAAAGAAGGAAAGATACTCCACAAAGAGATGGTCTTCAATCTGTGTTTGAAGACTGTGAGGGACTCTGCTGTTAGAACAACTAGTGGGAGTTTGTTCCACCACTTGGGTGCTACAACAGAGAAGACTCTTCCATGTGTCTTGAAAGATGGGGTGTCAAGCCGAGACGTACTAGAAGCTCAAAGGGCTGGAGGTACGGGTTAACAGTACGGGTTATAACCAGGGTTCTAAATTAACACCCGCCAACCCGCCAAATGCGGGTAAAAAATTATTTTGGCGGGTGTTAATAAAAACTTACTATCCAATTTGGCCAGTGATGCAAGAGGCATTACATGCATGATACATAAGGCTCCGTTCTCGGTCATTCATCCCCTGGCAGGACTTCCTACATTTCCCATGAAAACTATATGCCTTAATGCTACATCAGGGGTGCAGGGGTCGATCGCAAAGGTAGTGTAGGTAGATCGCATGGCATTAAAATAATAGACGTCAGCCTATCATCCGTCCTCGCCACCCAACCTACGGATTACACAGTGCTATCCGGCCCCGGCCTCGGCATGTTAACAAAGGGAAGGAAAAGTATCTATCCTAACGTTAAGGCGTCTCTCAATCTTTCTTCGATGGATTTCTGTGGTATTCTAATATTCATGTCACTCATGTCCACGAGGATTATTGACGACCAGCGCTGTTTACGGAGTTGCGTTCAGGGTTGCCAGATCCCCCAAACCATCCAGCCAGAAAACTGCCATAAACAAGCTGATACTATCTAAATAAAATCTATCTATCTATTGATAAAATTTAAAGCACCCAATCACAAAAGCATAAAAAATAAATCATTATATTGTTCATTTTCTTTTCTATTTAGTGTTAAAATCCCTGCATCCCCCCTCGGAAGGTTTACCAGTGAATGCATTTTCACAAACCTGGCAACCCTGGTTGCGATCGTCTTTTTACAAGAGTATAATACTTTTATTATATATTTGTATTTATATATTGCAAAAAAATATTATTCTTGTGTGTTGTATGTCAAATTAACTATGATATGATTATTATTCTTAAGAATTATAGACGACCAGCTCTAAAAGACTGGCCAACAGCCTATACCCCCAGGCCATAAGACTTTTGAATTTACAAGATTGTTAACACATTGGGTTATTTAATTATTGGGGCTACTTATTATAGTGGGGTGGGGAGCTGTTCACCTATTTATATTTTGTAAGATGTATGTCTGGTGGGGTAGCTTTTTGTAAGATATATGTGTGGGGCTAGGAAGCTTTTTTTTTTTCTTTTGCACTAAATAACCTTTGTTGCACTTTAAGTGGGATGGGGGGGTCAAGTACTGTCCCTTGACCACTTTTACCTATGCACTTTACTTGAAAATCTGCTGCTAATACCACTGAGTGTTGTACTCCAAACACAATTCCGTTGCCTTCTTTGACAATGACAATAAACTCTCTTGAATCTCTTGAATGTTGTTTACGGAGTTGCGATTAGGGTTGCCAGATCCCAAAAAACCTACAGCCCAATGTGTGACAGAAAACTGCCATACACAAGCACCTTTTCTGCATTTTTGGCAGTTTTCCTTTCAGCATCTGGATTTGTAAACCAGTGTT
>BRDA01081367.1:0-23247 GCA_036984385.1 Crenuchus spilurus | reverse complement strand
ACATCAATGCAAAAAAAGAAAAGTCAAATCTTTATTTCAAGTGCCTTTATTTGGTGGGAAAAAAATCACACATTAAGAAATAAATCTTTTGAATGAAATCATGTGTGCCACAATTATTGGCACCCTTGGTGTTATTTTGGTGGTACTTTGTACAACCTCCTTTTGCCAAAAAAAAACAGCACTTAATCTTCTCCTATAACTCTTGACAAGATGGGAGAATACAGAAAGATGAATATTTGACAATTCCTCTTTGCACAACCTCTCTAAATCGTCCAGAGTCCTGGGTCTTCTCCTATGCACTCTCCCCACTGGTTTTCTATTGGGTTGAGGTCTGGGGACTGAGATGGCCATGAGAGGAGCTTGATTTTGTGAACCATTTTTGAGTAGATTTGGCCACATGTTTAGGGTCATTATCTTGCTGGAAGACCCAGTGACGTCTTCAGCTTTCAGGCAGAGGCCACCAGATTCTGATTAAAAAAGTCCTGATATTTCACAGAGTTCATGATCCCATGTATCCTTACAAGGTTCCTAGGTCCTGAGGAGTACAAACAGGCCCACAGCATCACCAATCCTCCCCCATACTTAACAGTGGGCATGAGGTGTTTTTCTGTGTTCTCATCCTTGGTGTTACGCTTACAGTGTTTGTTACCAAAAAGCTCTATTAAGGACACGGTCCCAGTTAAAATCCCAGTACTGCTTGGCAAACTCCACCTGTTTACACTTATGAGTATAACTCCCAAGCAGCTTGTTGGCATGTAGATAGCGTCTGATGGTTGTTTGGGAGACCTTGTAACCCCAAGATGCTACCATTTGATTCAATTTTCTTACAGTGACCTTTGGAGAACTTTTTACTTCTCTTACCATCTTTCTCACTGTATGGTGGCAAGATACACTTGCGTCCTCTTCCAGGCTTGTTTGTTACAGTTCCAGATGTTTTGAATGTTTTGATTATTGCTCTGACTGTAGATAAGGGCATCTGCAGGTGAGTGGCTATTTTCTTGTAGCCATTGCCTGATTTATGAAGGTCAACACACATCTGCCTTACTTGAATAGTGTGTTCTCTTGTCTTTCCCATGTTTAAGAGTGAGTAAAAGAAATAGGCTTTTGTGTGATGCCATATTTATTCCCCAGGGAAACAGGAAGTGATGAATTACTAATTAAAGGTTCCTAGATACTTCTATCCACTTCATAAACTACAGTAAAAATGACAAAAATGGTTCAAATACATTTATTTCCAAGAAATTGTTAAGGGTGCCAATAATTGTGGAACAGGTCATTTTATAGGAAATAATTATTTCTCAGTCAGGATTATTTTTTTCACTTGAGTTGAAGGTTGCATTTTTCTAAACTTTTTCAGAGTGAGATTATTCTTCTGCAATAAAAATGTATTTATTTTAAGGCACATGACAGACACATGACTGTCTGTGGGAGATCGACAGCAAAACATTGTACAGGAATCAAATTTATACAGTAATACTCTTTAAATGTATTGTTTGCATTTGTTAAATGTATTGATAATGCAAACAACAGCAGACAATTGTACATGATGATTTGCATGAATGTACAAAAGTATTTGCAAAATGTGGAACACAATGAGAAATGTTATTATGATCTGCACAAGTGACAAGGAGATGTGGAGATTGAATGAATAGTTTAGAGAATTTCAATTCTGATGTGAGAAATGAACCAAATCGACAGAAAAACTGTAAGTGACATGTCAAGTCTGTTTTTTTTTAATGTTGATCACTATGACTTATAGTTATAATAATGATAAAATTATAAAAATATTTCACTTTGAGTATTTTTTTTCCAAAAAGTATCAACAATAAAACTAAAAGGCTTGACATGTCACTTTATGTGTAATGATTATAGAAGATATGACAGCGTGTCTTTCGATTTAAATTCTGAACATAAATGTTTTTACACTTTTACACAATATACTATTTTTTGTGATGCACTAGTGAACAGTTTTCCTTCTGTTTTTGGAATTAATTCACTCAAACACAGTTTGAGACAATTTAGACAGCTATGGCCTGGTGTTTCGGGATCAGGTCTTGTGACTGGAAGGATACCGGTCCAATCCCTGGGCAGGTCATGACTGAAGTACCCTTGAGCCCTTGATAAATGCTTCAAATGTAAATGTAGACAATTTTCCAGCCCAAATGTAGCAGCCAAGACATTTTTGTCAAATTTTTTATTTTTTATTTCATATTTTTATTTATTTATTTTAGAACCATAGCTGTGACACTAACAGTAGAACTCATTCACCATCTAACTAGCACTGCTGTTTCCAAACTTCCGTCTTCTTCTATCAGTCCTGCTTGCTTTTTTGGTGAAGTTTTATTACATCAACAAGTCTGTGAGACCGTAAATCACACCAGGAGATTTGGATTGAGAAATGTTTGGCTCAAGTACTTTGACTGAATGACTGGGCTATCTCGGTGACTATTGAGTTCTAGTGTGCGTTAGCAGACATTAGCCTTGCAGCTTCAATTCTAAACTAAAAAACATGAACTAACTGTATGTGAGGTAAGTGGAAAATATGCTTTTGGTCTTAACCATTCAACAAATAAAGATATTTGTATAACAGTGGACTGAATTAACTGATGGACTGAATTGGACTGAATTATGGCACACTGAATGGACTGAATCATAGCACACACTTATGTAAAGAAACAATAGAATAAACCTCCTCTACCCAACTCAGTGTTAAGCCAACAGTTTCATTAGCATGAACTTGGATATAAAGTAGGTGCCTCATGTAAAAACCAAGCATCAGCTCTTAAAGCTCATCCTGCGAGGTATAAATTGCTTATCTGTACCCTGTCACTCAGACATTACATTAGGAATGCATTTAGTCCCACTGTTTCTCTGAGCAAGCACATTCAATACTTCAGTGTGACCGAGTCAGCAAGTAGATGATAAAAGCCACTAAAAAAGATTTTGTAATTGAGAAGGTAGATTACGAGCATTAAGCACCATCGCAAGCTGCATTTTATGTGTTTGGAGGCACTGAGCTGAAAAACATATTTGGGAGGAACAAACAGGACATACAATGGAAAGACATGCTAAAAGCATAACCATGTCCTTGGGTACTTGTGTAGATATGGAGCATAAATATTAATATCATGCTCACAAACATCTCCATATGCTTAAAAGATTAACAACCTCTTGCAATAATTGCAGAACATACATGTGTTGCTTTAAGTATTTATCCCTAGTAGACCAATGTAAATCACTGTAGCTCTATCAAAATAAACACAGTGTCCAGTCTTTCACAAAATTTCAAGTATATGTCTATAACGTGCTTTAAAAAACTGTACATTTGCTATGGAGCACTGCGTGAGTTTGCTAATATTGTTGGTCAGTATTGACAATACATACGGGCTGTAGAGGGCCTAGCAGAGTCTTAGCCTGCGGCACTTTAACCTACTTGTGGACCCTGGGGCTACAGGTGTAGGGCCCAATGGAACTAGTTAAAGTCCATAAAATCAGTAAAACGCAACACCATACAACTGAGTTTCCTGCAGACTGATGTGGACAAGTTGTACAGGCTTTGAAAAAAACAAGCAGTCACCTGATAAACAAGTAGAAACAAAACATTTCTTCAGGGTAACGCACACCTAATAATAAAACTAGACCACTGTTTTTAATAAAACAGGCACACACTGGCATAGGTCATCCACACAGTGTCATACATCACTCACACCTGAGCATCTATATTCAGGATGGCTTGTCTCCAGTCACAGTTTATTTTTATCTTTTATTGTATAAATATTATCTGTTGTCTGTTATTTTATATTAAGTATTTCCATTAGAAACTCATGAGACAGAACAAGCTTTGCTTGAGCACAACAAATGCTCTCACTGTCAAACCTCTGATGACTGTAAAGGCCATAACAACAGAGTGTGTTCAGCTGTTATCTGGCAAAAGTGCCACTTTGTGTCCAAAGTTTAGACACATTTTGGTCTATAAACTGATTCCATGAGCTCTTATTTAACTCCTCTGCTTTCATTTCAGAGTCAATGAACATCAAACTCAATCATTTTACATAGAAACAGGAAAACATTTAGGTGTTCTACAACTTTTGACCAGTAGTGTATTTAGAGAGTTTTGGGTGATGCTGATCTACTTTAAGGAAATCTGCTCCCTTATTGTGTGTCTAAATAAGACAACGTGGAACTGGAATTGTCTGTGTGCTATCACTGTATAAAGAAATCACATGCAGTCTTTATTGTTTTATGCACATTCTCTATGTGATTCTCTGAATTGTTTCTCCAGCAGACTTTTATTTATTGCTTTATTAAAACATTTGATCAAATTCATAGCAGATCAAATTCAAATCAGAGTAAAATGAAATAGCAGACAACCTTCCTTGAGTAAGATGTTGACACAGTACCCATAATTTCACTAAAGCACAATTTCTCTGTACTTTCTCCATCCCTGGAGCTGACTAGTGATGCTTTATCTGCATCAGTTACAGCCTGTGAATACTAAGGAGCTTCTATCTGAAGTAGTTTTTTTTGTCTTGAAGAGCGTGCTAGAATTTTGGCACCAACGCCCCCCCCCCCCGTCTGAAGTCACATCATGATGTGTAATATGTTCTCCTGGGTGCATCATACCTCAGAGATACAGCCTTTCAAGATCTCCAGCACTCAAGTGGGCCATAATAGCTGCACTGCTGTCACCAAATAAACAACAAATAGCCAGTCGCTATCTCAGCCAGTGCAATGTAGTCCTCTCGCCAGAGCAATGGCCTTGTGGGTCATTTATATCCATAGTGGACTCTGTCGGGCGAGGGTGTGGACAGACACTGTTGAATTGAGGTGATGTCAGGGTTATCACATCCTTTTCAACTGGACAACACTCAGAGATTGCGTGTCAGGGGAAGGATTCGGTCACCATGTTCTGCTGTTGTCTTCCCCAAGCAAAGAGCAATGACAGTAGGCCACTATTTGTCACTGTCCACAAGCCTGAACCTGTAGGGCTGAAAACAGCAAGAAAGAAAGAGACAAGAGCATCTGTTTGTTAAGGTTTGAAATAGAAAAGTGAAATGTCATATCAAGAATGGATGTCAACATAAATGGATGCTACAGAGGTTTGCAGCTTCTGCAACTCAAACAGTTGTCTCCCATCTTCAGGATGTCAGTGTACAGTGGAGGTTTATTAATCTTTGTAAGGAGAGAAGTAAGTAAGGATCTTTTCTGACATTGCTTTTTGTACTGTAGACATTGCTGAAACATTGCTGAGCCACAATGTGTGTGTGCATGTGTGTGTGTACGGTTGCCAACTGTCCTGTAAATGTCCTGGTGCATGATTTGTTCCATATTTTTATCAAAGGGGGAGAAATGTGATTGAACTGAGACAGCGCGATATGTGTGAATGAAAACACTGACGTATTTTTGGTGTCCCCTGCACTTTTTCAAAAGGCAGTTTTGGTCCCCTGCAGTTTTTACCATCCAAAAACAGTGTTACGTTATATCAAATGGAGACGAGTCAAGCACTAGGACCCAGCAGAAAACAGGCTGCTCAATCTGAAGCGGTCTGTTTTATTTATTACGTATTAAGTATTATGTATATAATACATATATATGATTCAAAGTACAATTTTATGTAACCACACATTCCAAAAATAAGTGTAAAACTGTTGGTAATGAGTTGGAGTGAAGTTTTATGCTTCATGTTTCTAACAGTTCATTCATATTTAATAATGCATTAATATTTTATTAAAGATTAATACTAATATCAATGTTATTTTATTTTTACTAATAACAATTAATAGTTATTAGTGTATTATTAATAGTAACTAGTAATGATTAATAAAGTATTAATACATATTTTAAGTAATGCATTAATATTTACGAATAATAAATATAAAATATATTTATATCCCAGACCCCCCCACCCGTCACCCCCAAATCAAGCCAGTTGCCCTCCCCACACTTCTTAAATAAAAATTCCTATATGACAGTTTAAGTCTTTTCCCTATGAAACTTTAAGGCCTTTTAAGATTTAAAAAAATATCTATACAATTTGAGTAAAAAATAAATAACACCACCCCCATGGGTGTTCCTTATTTCAAGATATGAAAAGTGGCAACCTTATGTGTGTGTGTGTGTGTGTATAACAATCAGCCAGTGTGTTAAAACTACTAAGAGGTGGGGTGAATATCTTGAATTATTTTGTTTCAATGGCAGCTGTCAAATGGTAGCATATTGTATATTAGCCAAAAAGTGAGAAGTTGAAAAGTCAGTTGATGAAGTTAAAGTATTGGAAGCACAAAACTGATTTCTTGGGAAACAGTATTCACTAATAGCAGTGGCCTCCATCAGCAGGATAATACACCCTGCTACACTGTACAGGAATATCTTAAAGTACAATGTAAAGAGTTCAAGATGTTGACTTGGCCTTCAAATTCCCCAGATATCAAACTGATCAAGCAGCTGTTGTATGCACCAAACAAAGAAGTCCATGGCAGCTCCACCTCACAACGTAACAGATAGAAAATGCAGTACAGGAGGGACCTACACTTTATTAGCAGAGCATTATAATATTAATGTTTGGTATGTGTACAGAACCAGTTTAGACACCTTCAGCCCATTCAATGTTTTTTCATTATTAAAAATGTTCTGCATTGTATAACACTAAAATCATCAAACTATGAATAAACACATATGTAATTATTTAGTAAACAAACAAGTAAACAAACCAGAACATGTTTATATTTTACATTCTTCACAGTAGGAACATCTTGCTTAGATGCAGCTTTCTTGGCATTTTCTCAGTCAGCTTTATGAGGTAGTCACCTGGAATGGCTTTCAGTTAACAGCTGTGTCATGTCAAGTGTTCATGACTTGCATTTCTTGGCTCTAAATGTGTTTCAGGCATCAGTTGTGTGTCTACTTTGAAGTAAAATCTAAAACATATTTTGGTTTGTCCCCTTTCCATAGTTGGTTCCACATGCGGAACCAAAATGGCGTCTTTGGACAATTTAAAGAATAACAAATAAACAAATACTTTAATCAAAATCATTTCAATTTGGTTTCATAAAGGACACCAGCTACTATGTGTTTGAGCCAGTGCATGTGTGTGATTGCTCAGGGGGAGGGGGAGGGGGGATGAGTCACACTTAACTCTGGCCACACAAAATTACTTTTTAAAACTTTCACAACTTTAGATGATAAAAAACAAGTGCCACAACCAAACCATAGCCTCTAAACATGATAACCAATGTTTTATAAGAGTTAACCAGCGTACTATCCTCATATAAAGACAATAGAAGTTGCATATTTTTGGATAGACCATTAACTTTTCCGTCAAAAATAATCCACAAAGTTTGCAAGTACCAAGTCTTCACACCATCTAAGACGTAACCACAAATGTCCTCTTCAAAATACAGCAGAGTGTTTTTAAACTGCACACTTCAAAAAGATATAATCAGTCACTTTAGTCAAAGTATATGTCAGCTTGCGTTTGGCCCTTATGAAAACTGAACTGAAACTCCTCTCCCCGCTCTGACCACAGCAAATCACTTTTTAAAACTTTACATGATAAAAAACAAGTGCCACAACCAAACCATAGCCTTTAAACATGATAACCAGAGTTTTATATTAGTTAACCAGCACACTAACCTCGAATGAAGACAATAGAAACGCCATCTGATTGAAGACTCCATGAAATTTTCCGTCAAAAATAATCCACAAAGTTAAAAAATACCAAGTCTTCACACCATCTACGATGTAACCACAGATGTCCTCTTCAAAATACAGCAGAGAGTTTTTAAACTGCACACTTCACAAAGATATAATCAGTCACTTTATCCAAAGTGCGTGTCGGCTCTCCACGAGCATTCGAGCCATACTCAGCAAACATAATCCCTTGTCTCTTCTGATAGGTTCATGTTGGTTGACTGACAGTTTCACCGAGCAATAGAAGACATTTTTACCTTCAAATCTACATATCATGTGACTCTGTCCACCTATCACAGCCTTCTCCAGAGTCTGCACAAACGGCATTCCATTTTCAGTGGCCGATTGGAACAGCTGCGTAATTTAAAATACATTTAAAAAATAAATACTTTTAAAAATATACTTTTACATTTTGCTAAATTTTGAGAGTTTTAGGTAATTTAGAGTGATTTATAGTAATTTGGGGCAATTTGGAATAGTTTTGAACAAAACTTTTTCTGTATTAGTCAGTGCTTTCACTAAGTGATCACATGTTTGTGCTGAGTGTTTACTCTTAACAAGACAATGCTAATCAAATTCACCACTGTTCACTGTTATCTCGATTGAATCCCACTGTCTTACTGTCTTACACTGAGTTTCCCCATGGTCAGCTAATTTACTATTACTGTTGGCCAGAGGGGGCTGCATTCTCTATGAAAACCTGACTTTAACACAGTGAAGTTAGACAGCGAGGTGGACAGACAAAGAGGTGACAGAGACTGCAGATCTGCTCATCACATCATCTTCAATAACAAAGAAGAATCTTAAACACTCACTGGTCTCCTGACTCTCTTCAACTGGTGCTGGAAGAAACATATTCTCAATTGATCTCAAACCCTGGGATCCAGAACAAATAAATACTTTTTAACAGTTAGTGCCAAACAGTTGGTACCAAAATAAAAATATATTTACGACAGTGCCATTTTAGGACCTTGTGTACACTTGGAGACGCCTGTCCCATTCTTTGATAAATCTTCTATAAAATTCTACAGGTTATAGGTAGCTTTTTAAATTTTTGGTGGTTTGTGGACATGTAGTTAGTGGAATTTTTTGGGCAGAATCACATTGATATCAACATGTATTGTGAAGATATGAAGATTTATGTAAAATAAAATAGGCGCTTTTCATTTTAAAAAAATGTATTGTCTATAAGAGGTTGTTTACCATTACAAAAAGTGAAATCCAATTTTTCCATTTTTGTAACACAAGTTGTACTTTCATATGTGCCATTGAAATCCAGTGTGCACTTTGTTTTTCAAAAAATATTTTAAACCGAACAAAGGTACCCTCAAAATAATTGAAAATCACAAAATATGGCCACCGGTGAAATGGTAAAAGTGCACTTTTAAGTTTACTACATGACTCCTTATGTGTTCACTCATAGTCTGGATGACTTCAATATTAGTTTATAATGTAGAAAAAAAATGAATAAAAAATAATCATAATTTGAATGAGAATGTGTCCAAACTTTTGAGTGATATTGTATTTGAGGATGCATGCCATGGCAGTCCAGCAGAAGACAGCATACTGCAATGGAAACTATAATAAAAATGACTATTTCAAAAATAACATTTGGATTCAAGGATTATGCTGATGATGTTGGTGAAAATATGCAAAGCAGGGATGGTGCTAAGCCTGTGACTTTTTTCATTAGGTCTAAAAACATACTCATGACAGGCTACGGGTCTTTTTTCCTCTTGTTTTTGACCTGGACTGATGTTTTGAACTGAGGTGGTCATGGATATCCTCCTCAAATCTGAACTTAATTTGTTATCTAAATGTGCTAATGAAGCTAATGAAGATATTCAGCAAATGATGAATGAAGAGGAGGCTATTTTAAGCAACTTTAAGTCTTGGCTTCAAAATGATTGTGCATGTCATTGAAAAAGACAGAAGATTAACTGATTAACTAAATGTGGAAAGTTGGATCCCTATCTGAATGGAGTTTCCATGTTCTCTCCTTGGCTTCACTGGTTTCCTCCAGGGTCACCACAGCCCTGAACTGGATTAAGTTGTTAAGAAGATGGATGGATGTATGGATGGATGGATGGAATCTTAGATAGATTGTTAGAATATTTCATGACTTGACTTGTGATTCAAGCACTGAGGCTCATTCTCATTCAATAACACACAAGAAACAGTGATCAGACATCCAAGACAAGTGCACTCACAAGAACTGTGCATTTTTAATTGAAACTTTTTTTGCTATTTTTTTTATTTTAAAGAGCAGAAGCATTGGCCTTTGGTTGCTCAGGTTATGTGTAGGTTTAAGTTGAGGTTAATTTGTAGACAGTACTACACAAGTGAATGGAATATAAATGTTATATTGTTTATGTACCAGGTTTATGCCATGTCATGGGGACCAAAACTTGTTTAAAGACTCAGCTTGTGGGGACCTTTATACCTAGCAGGTGCCTACAAAGCTGGTTCCTGCGATGTAAATCCTGAAAGTTTAAGATAAAAAAAATGTTTTGAGGGTAAGGTTGGTGTTTTATGTAATGACCTCACAATTCACAGAAATAGATGTGTGTGTGTGTGTGTGTGTGTGTATGTGTCCCTTTTTACTCCCTAGGAAACATATTTATATTTAAACATACTGATATTTAGCTTTATTTTAGCCACAGTCTGATTAAAGAGTCTGCAGTAAGCAACAAAATTAGCTTTCTTTTTTGTTAACAGACCACCATGTGAGAGGAGGAATTAACAAGCAAGCTTGATAACATGGTCTATAAATGAACACA
Organism: Crenuchus spilurus; assembly: GCA_036984385.1. Lineage (NCBI taxonomy): Eukaryota > Metazoa > Chordata > Actinopteri > Characiformes > Crenuchidae > Crenuchus > Crenuchus spilurus. Next base: position 12,778 of record BRDA01081367.1, on the reverse strand, counting down.
CAAACAAACAAGAAAACAAAGGAATAAATAAATCTTCTTCTGGTAATTGGGTTCCCATAGTGCTGTATCAGCACCCCCTACTGGTCAAAACAGGAGAACAGTGGACAGATAAGAAAAGCTAACTTGTTGTTTTGTATGTGAAAATGGGATCACATCTCTGAAGTGTTGATATCACAGTGTTGTGGTTGAGCTGAGCTTGGATGCTGTTCAGGCCTTTTTGGTTGACTTGCTGACCAAAAAGGGAATCAACATCCAGCAGTGTTGGTGCAGTTACGCCCATCTTGTTCATTGCTGAAAAGTCTCTTCAAAGGGCACGGCTGTTGTCGGATGTGATTTGTGCATGGTGCCAGGCAACGGCGCAAAGTTTCTCAAACTCCTTCTGTAATCTCTCCTGCCTTATCGTAGATCGAGGAGACAGCAGAGTCTTTTGAAATGCTAATGAGGACAGGCTACAAAAGCTAATTTGTCAGATCAAATGTGAACCATTACTCTTCTTAAAGAAGGCAGATGTGGAGAGAGAGAGAACAGAGAAAGTGAGAGAGAGAGAGAGAGAGAGAGAGAGAGTAACTTGAGCTAAAATTTCTATCCGTTAACTCCACCTGTGATTGACTGCAAATGCTGTTGATCCATCTTTTCATGCTCGTTTATGAACCTATAATCTCTAATGTTCTTGAAATTAATTACACTTTCTAAATGTAGTGTTCATGTGCAACTTACCATCCACTAATTATTTCTGTACAGCAACTCGTGGCCTTTAAATTGCTCTCCAGCTAAATAAGCTGATAAATTTTGTTAGCGTGCCTTTGTTCCTGATGGTATGCGTCTGTTTGGACATATTTGCAGACAGCGTGTCCTCAGTCTGTACAACACGCGGCTGTGATTGCTTGTGCTGCACAATTAGACTAAATAAATAAACGTATCGAAAACAATCAGCGCACGGCTGTGCAGTTTCATGACGACTGGTGCCAGAAATGAACAGCCAGCTTCTCAATTCAAACAGCCTCATGCTCATGGCCTTGTGTACAGTAATCCAGACGTCATTAGGTGATGAGTGGGCTCACAAATACATGCAAGAGGACACACATCTCAGAGTGCTATAGACATAGACAATCCTAAACAGAAAAGTAGGGTTTCAAGGTGGTGAAAGAATGTTTTTCTTTCTGCTATTTTTGATTAATAACAGTACTTTATGTGCATTTTTATGTGATGGCTTGGGTCCCCATCTAGGTGGAGTTTCCATGTTCTACCCGTGTCTGCATGTACAGTACAAAAACACGGAGCTCAGGTGAATTGGCTCTAAATGATGCTGGTGTATGTATGAATGTACCTGTGGATGCCCAGATATGGTTGACACTGTCCTGGGTGATCCCCCTCACTGTTCCCTCTAAGCTGCACGCGTGCGCAATTGCGCACTGCTGACACGGGTCTCCGCGCACAGAAAATCTGAGCTGCGCACAAAAACATCCAACCTGAATTTAAAATAAAATAAACACATAATTCATTCTGTACTATTCTGCAATGTGAGTCAGTGAGTGACCGGTGACCGGCTGCTCCAGCCAACGATGCGATTCACATACTTATTTACACAGCTAATCAACATCACTGACAGGGTATGACAGCGTCCTTACATGCCGCCACACGTGTGTGTTAGCTAGCAAAGTGGTGTGGCCAGAGTTGCCAAATTCGGCTTGTTTGAAAATCAAAACGGGGGAAATACAGGTATTGCAAGGACTGGGAAAAAGAAAAAGGTTTGATGTAATGCATTAAATGTGTTCCTAATGATGAGAAAAAGGCATATTGCAAATACTGCAAATGTGCAATGAAAAAGTCAGTTCTTTTTTTTTTTTTTTTTTGCTAATTATGTTACTACTAAATGTTCTTGACTGGGATACAAAACTGTTATAAAAGAACTAATAAACACTAATGTTATATTATTAATGACTGATAATAAATCCCTTATAAACAAAATACTAAGTCATACAACTCATAGTTGTTTTGCCATTTGCTTCAAACGTGTGACAAACATATTTTGAGCTAGTTAAGCTTCTGAAGGGCAGGATTTAGACTGACTTTGGGATGGATATTTTTGCTGGACCTGGCAACCCTGAGTGTGACCAATGTGGAGTGAAGCTAATGCTAAATGCTAAGTGTTGTTTATGTTGACCCTTTATAATAATGACAAAACGAACAGACAAAACATGTTGCCAAGCCAAAATAAGCTGGAGTAGCTACATTCAGCACAAAATTCATAAAAAAAAAATTAAGTCATGTAAAAAAAAGTGAAATTTAAGTTCTCAATCAAATTTGTGCTCATCTAGTGTCAGTTATGAGGGTAGCATTGGCCTAGTGATAAGGACCTGGTCTTATGACCAGAAGGTCACCAGTTTGATCCCCAGAACGGACATGACTGAAGTGCCCTTGAGCAAGGCACCTAACCCCATAACTGCTCCCTGGGCGCTGGTGGATGAGGGCTGCCCACCGCCTCGGTCACAAATTCTGACAGCCTAGTGTGTTCACTTTGTGTGTGTTTGTTTCACTGCATGACTGGGTTAAATGTGGAGGTCAAATTCCGTTGTGTGAAAATCACATTGGCACATCTTAATCTTATTTACAATTTTAATTTATGGATATTGATTATTGAATACTGTCACTAGTTTATGAGTAGTAAAAATGAAAATAATCATGTCAGTATAGACTGTATTTTGCAGACAAAGAGTTACAGGACTTTCTCCCAGACCACAGTAGGACAGTCTCACCCAGTACACACCAGGAGCTTCACACACTGGCTCATACTCATAATACAAGTCAGAGCTTTATAATAAAAATAATAAGTGTGTTGGAAAATTGGAGTTCATGGTTGGCTTGGTTTGGTTGGCACTTCATGTTTTGCCAGTTAAAATGAAATATTTATACATCCAATAGCATTAACATACTACGTTGCATTTAGCGGACGCTTTTATCCAAAGCGACTTACAATAGTGGGAAAGTACAGATGCAAAAAAAATACTAGGGTTGTACTAGTATTTACTAGTACTAGTATACTAGAATTAACATTTGATTTCGAATGCTGAGTGCATATCAGTACTCATGGGGAGTATTTGGGATCACTAGAGAAGGTGCTCTTTGAAGAGCTCGGATTTTAGGAGTTTCTTGAACCCAGTGAGGGACACCTCTGCTCTAGTGGTGGTAGGCAGCTTGTTCCACCATCTGGGAACTACTGAGGAGAACAGTCTGGATTGCTTTGTGTGAATGTTAGGCAAAGCAAGGCGACGTTCAGTGGAGGAGCGCAGCGACCGGGCAGGGACATAAGCTTTTAAGAGCAGCTTTTAAGAGCTACACAGGTCATGAACAATACTTTTGTAGTAGTCATTGTAAGTGGGCTAAAGCACTTAATTATAATATTCTAACAGAATTTAAATATTCTAACAGAAATGTTAACAGAAATACTGCAATTAGATACTTTTAATAAACCATGTAACTTGAATGGATGTGATGCTGGCGTGACCACAATGCTTTGGGTTTGTTATTACTAACCCTGTAAAGCTGCTTTGTGACATCAGTTGTAAAAAGTGTTTTATAAATAAATTTGATTTGATTTGATTTGATTTGAGTGCACGATGTCGCTCACAGTGGTTCAAGGCACCGCTCAGAGAGTTTATGTGTTTGCTCAGACACATGAAAAATTAAAGGCAACATTGATCACCCTAGTGTTTGATGCAGTCCTCCAGGTGGATGGTTGTTTGCGGTTGAGACGCTGTGCGTGATTGGCTGCTTCTTCTCGCAGGTGTGTGTGGTTGAATTCTAAGTGCGTAAAAGGATTGTGTTAATTACTTTGGGTATTACAAAGGTGCTACATAAGTGTAATATTCATTCATTCATGTGCTGCTGTCTTAGACAGGATGTTCCTGACTTCATGTTCCTTAATCTCAATCAATTTGCCAATGGGCCTCATCAATTTTAGTCAATTTTATCAGTCAAAACATGCTTGCTGCTTGCTTAGATGGCACAATAGCTGTAATCTAGGTAACAAATCATAGAAGCACTTAACTATGTTGAGTTCTTAAATAATTACATGACCTGCTTATGTTGCTACACTGTTGTTTGACATTGGCATGCTGTTGTCAATAAAAATACACCAATACACAGGCCCCGAGTGGCTCAGCAGGCTAAGATGCTGACACTAAGAACAGAGGATTGTGAGTTCAAATCCCAGTCATGCTGTTTGCCAACAACAGCCAGAGCCCAAGAGAGCAAAAATTGGCAGTGCTCTCTCTGGGTGGTTAGATGGTGCTCTCTCTGCCTATCACTTACACACTGCAATGTCTGCTGGCTCAGGTGTCTACGGATTGGTCCATTCAGAGCTGGGAATCCTGCGCTTTCCTCCGAGCACATTGGCTCCCCAGTGATGGTGTATCAGCGGTAGTTACAAAAGAGGCAGTGGCTGCACTTATCGGAGGAGGTGTTGTCTTCACCCTCCTAGAGTCAGGGACAGTGCAAAGTGATGAGGAGAGCCCCCTAGTGGATGCAATGGGTTAATTGGTGACTACCACATTGAGAAGGGGAGAAAATTGGAAAAAATTATATAAGAAAAAATAAAAATAAAAATAGGCCAATACAAAAGCAGCCTCAGTTTTGTATCCATTAGTCCATTTTGGGGCATTCCAGTGATTTTGGGTTTACTGGCCAAATAACCACTTCAGTTATATCATCTATCTCCTCCATTTCCATCAAGAGGGAGCAATCATTGGCACCCAACATCTTTGAATTCATGCTGACTTGCTGACACGCAGAGTTACAGCACCATCTTGACAGTTTTCTGAGCTCAGTGATAAGACCTGACTTAGATGCTGAGGCAACAAATGATCCGTGAAATGAAGAATCTGACGGTGAGAATGTGTCAGATATGCAGATGGTGATCTCCAGCTTGTTCTTCAGGGAAACTTCCTCTGAAACATGTAAGAGTTGCAAAGCCCAGTTCAAATGATTCCTGGCATCAGACAAAGTTGTGGGTGGATGTATAGGAAACTTAGCAATGATATGGCTTCAGACATGCTTGGGACATTTGCCCAGTTGCAAGCAAGGAAATATCACATGTACCTCATGCCAACTTTGAAATGGTTGATTTCACATGAAAAAAAAAAAAATACAACAGTTTTCAGCAGAAATTTCATGAATGCTCAACTGAGCTAAATTTCAGTTGCAACTGTGGTTTGCTGTGGGCTACAGCATGCAGGTGGTGCATAAATGTCCAGTGCCAGCTAGACACTGTGAAGATCCACTTCAAACATGATTAAAGCACACTGCTACTGTAATTATCTTCCCCTCATCTCTGGATCAGATTAGCCTCTCCAGATTCGAGGGAAGGCTAATTAAATGTGGCCCAACACCACTCCACTGCCACATATTTTACTATTTTACAAAAAAGGGACATACTTTGAAATGATGGAAGCTGGTGTAAATGTGAAAATACCAATAATGTTTTTTTTATAACTTGAAAAAAAAAAGTTGGGACAGGGTTTCTAACATTTACTTTTAGCATCTAATTAACCTAATTTCTTAATATACATCCATTCCTGCATTTCAGGCCTGCGACACATTATACAAAAAGTTGGGATGGGTCAATTCAGGCCTAGTAATAAGATTTTAGATAGATAGATAGATAGATAGATAGATAGATAGATAGATAGATAGATAGATAGATAGATAGATAGATAATGTTACAGAAAGAATGGAAGGGATTTGCTTATTTCTCCATCCACAGTGCATGTCATTAAATGATTCAAGGAATCTGGAAGAATTTCAGTGCATACTTAAGCCTATGCCAAACACCTGTGATTTCTGATTTATCAGATGGCACTACATCAAGAACTTTCATTCATCAATAGCTGATTTAACTACATGGGAAAAGGGATTAATTTGGCAAACCTTTGTCAAGCACTGCAATACAAAGATACAATCACAAATGACATGGTAATTTTTTAGAGTATCCAATTCACCTGGATACTCATTCACCTCAATTCACCTGATCTCTATGTTTTTGGACTGTAGAAGGAAACCAGAGACCCCGGAGGAAACCCACACAGACACGGGGAGAACATGGAAACTCCTGTCAGATGGGGACTCAAACCCAAGACCTCAGCTCTCAGAGGCGAACGTGCTAACCACTAAGCTACCACGCCGCCTAAATTAACATAATATTAAATAATAATAAATAATAAATATATTGGGTTCATACTGTCTGCAATAAAATAAAAGTCAAAGTCAAAGTGAAAAAATCAGCACTTGTCAGTTCATAATGTTTTTGTTAATGTAAATGATCATTTTTGTTAAACTCAGGATTCCTTGTGTTTCACACTAACACACTATATACTATCTATATAAAGCATAAATTGTGATCTGCTCAGATAATCACATATTCCTGAAATATAGATGTTTGCATGTACAGACACTTTATACTTTATCATCTCCTTAAGTACTAATGTTTACAGCAGCCACATAAGACAAGAGAATATAAAATATCTTTGCACTGTGTTGGCTGAACATCACTGTAAGCTAAAGGCGAGAACAACCTGTGCAAGAAATTAAACTATAAAAATGTGTTCATATCACTTGTAATGACACTTGATGATGTGCTGCACCTGTAATTCCAGGCTGGCTGTGCCCAGTTACATATTTAAATATTGTTGTTATTGTCATTGTACAGAGCCCTGCTGGTGAAAAAATAATAATGTGTGACCACAACTTATTAACACATGGGTGTAATGCTGAAGGGAGTGGAGGAGAAGGGTGGAAGCCATGGAAGCCAAATGACAGGTGTTTATTGAACACTGAGGAACAACAGAGCACAATACACTTAACATACATTACATATACTGTCATTACATCCAATGAGCGACAAGACAGAACACATCAGGGAAACTTAAATAAGACATGTAATCACAAGGAAAATGGATACACTGGGTGAAGGATCACAAGAGACAGGTGGAACACATTAAGGAGATATGACCATGAGAAGAAGGCGGGGCTAGGGCATGGCTGAGGCGGGAGTCTGACAATGCAAATGAGATGTAAATTTGTACATAGCTATCTCATACCCACACTTGAATGAATTATTTTTATTTTCACTGCACGTCACCATCAGGACTCTGTAGCACTGCATTACAATCTTAGCGACTGTCTTGTTTCTAAACTGCTAAAGAAAGTAAACTGTTGTTGTAAATCTGCTTGTTTAATTCTAATTGACTGGACATTCTGATTTGCATGTGCACACTTTTATGTTTCTGGCATCATACTGACATGCAGACGAGCACTGTAGGCCATCTGGTTGGGAATGTGGACACTGTTTGCACAGTGAATGTGAACTCTGCTCTTCTGAATGGACTACAGGTGGCTCTCCCCTTGCATTAATGAAATGATGGGCAGACAGAAAATGACTGTCAGTTCGTGTTGATGGTGCAGATGATCTAAAGCCTCAGAAGGGCGGCCAGCGCTGTTCTCTGTGCCAGAGTGGACCACCTGTCTGACCATTTTCTCCCTGCCAAGCCAACAAGTTCCTCTATCTTTTGGGGGTCACTTTCATGGATTGAAAGCTGATTTATGTTGAATGTAAACAGGCCCATCTCCACTTCTGAAATAATAAATACATGATTCTGTTAGATATGGGTAATGCCTGATGCACACATGGATACGGGTGTTAATAGGATTCATGGGTTATAGTTAAGGTTATCTTTTAGAAGTTGAGTGATTACTAACCTTAATTATACAGTAATAAATGTGGGAATGACATTAAAATTGGCATTTTATATTGCTCTGAATAATGCAAAAATGTAAGAAAAAGTCATCATAAAATATGTTCAGTTCTAATTTTAAACCCAAATGTGTGTGTGTTACATAATGCAGAATTGTACCTAATATATTCATGTTTTTGTTTGTTGTTTTGAAGTCTGTGTAACTGAGCAATATCACCTCACCTGTGGTCAGTGATTGTTATTTTTCTATTTTTACCACTGACAATAAATGTAGTCAATGGCCTGACAATTCTGAGCTGTATTTCAGACATTCACTGCATCACTGTAGAACATGGATGCAGAGCGATTTCCCTTAGGTCAGCATCGAGGGCATGAGCTCAGACTTTACAAAGACTCAAACAAGAAACTTTGATCAATTTACTTGGGCAGCCCTGTGGACAATATCGGCTAAATATCGAACAAGCTGCCAAGCATCGATTCGAACAATACAGCCCAAGCAGATTTCTCTCTCTTTGCCCTGATCTGTGCTCTGCTTGACCTGGTTTTGTGGACAATAGGCCAGAAGCACTGTCCTTGATTTTGTCTTAGTGTTTCTTTTGCACAAATCCATTTCTTTCATGAAAGTTTAATTTGACACCTTTATTAAATGTTTGAAATATATTTACTTTCTTTTGTATACTTTTTTATATACGTTTTGCATACTAATCAGATCTGCTGAGATGACTGTTCACACTGTTATTAGTGATCAAATCTGATTTGTGTGTCTGTACATCTCAAGTCTGTCTGCTTCTATTTTTGTGGTAACAGTGCAGGCGTCAGTAATTACAGGCATGCTGGTGACATTGCATTAAAGTCATCAGGTTTGTAAAATTGTGGTATTTTAATGCATTCATCCTGTGAAAATGTCAGAGGTGGTGTGTTGTTGGTTTTTGGACTTCTTTAAAATGTACCCTTATTGCCAAAAATTCATATAGTAACACAGCAGAAAAATAGTGTGCGAAATGCCTTAGGCAGACTTTCTGATATTAGAAGACCCCAGTGATTTGATCTGAAAATATAGACTAGAGTAAGACTAAAATCATATTTAAGAGTAATACAAAGCAATAACTTCCTCAAACATCTGTGATTAGACTCTTTAGATTTTGAGTTAGTTTGTGTTTGTGACTTTCTGTCAGAGAGTGAGCTAGAGAGTTTTTCGGGACCTTGAAACCTGGATCCACCTTGATTCCATCACTCTAGATTTGACATGTCATTCTTTGTCACGTTGTAAGTGACGTGAAAGGCACTTCAAAATTCAATTTGAGAAGCCAGAGCATCCGGACTGAAACGTATCTGTACAAATCTGAGTGCATTCAGATTTCAAACCACTTCCAAATGTGGCTCTAATCAAATTTGCAAAAATCAGATTTCATGTGGTTTTTGATTGTATGGACTACCAAAACTCAATCTGCCTTGCATGTTGAACATAGCCTTGGATGTTCAAAAATGAGCATTCTGTGAGCTACTGTGTTTTCTATCACTGTATAAAAGATGAAAAAGGCTTCCTTTATCACTGAAAACTAGGAACTTTGCTACATTAGGGGCAGGTGGGGCCCCATCAGATGTCGCTGTGGAGCAGTGTGTGACAACATCAATCATTTTATATAAATATTATTTTCTAACATTGTTGTGTATTTGACTTATGAAAATGGCAGTAGTTCCTAAAACATTTGAAATATTCCAGTATGTGTTGCGTAAGGTCAGTACTTTCAGCAGTCTTCATTTAGTAAAGGGTATAGGGCTGGCCAGTCAGTGTCTGTTTATTCAAGTGAGCAGTAGAAAACACTGTGCACATGTGCAACATGCTTTTAATGATTAAATGCTGGGAACAGCCAATAAAAAATGAAAGATTTGCATATTTGAGCTTATGTGAATATCGTTTTATGGTATTAGCAATGCTACACAGCTTGCCACTCAAAAACATCACAGTAACTGTTAGTCACTGCTAGTGAGACAATATAATGAATCATGTTGACAATTTAATTAAAGTTAACAGTTAGATAACAGAGAGACAGTCATCTTACCTCAGTAAAAGGTTTATTTGCTTTATTCGGGACTGGAATTTATTGTATTTAGTTTCCTTTGGTCACAGTAACCAAAATAAAGGCAACAGAACACCACCGGTAAGTAAGTCTAGCAACATGGGATACATCTCACAGCAGGGGTGACAAATTCAGCACAACACCAGATTATGCTTTTAAGAATTTCTTTGATGAGGTGCATTTGTGGTTGAATTAATTGATCAAGTAGGTTGTGTGTAGTTTCACTAATGAGTGGGATGCTGCCCAGAGAATTAATTGTGCCCCGCCTGGCTTTCTATTCTAGAGACGCCACTGCTGAAAACACATATAGACACTGGTAGACACTCTTATCAAGAGCAACATACAGCAGTGCTTTGTTTCCAGAATCATCTGAGCTAGTACAGACAGGTTAGAGTCCAATCTACTCTTCAGTTCAGACACTGTTAGAACAAAACCATCACTAATACATAGAAAGAAGGAAAGATACACAATTATACACAATATAAAAGCTTTACAATGTATTACAATAAGTGTTTTAAGCTAGTGCTCACTTAAGTGTTTGACAAAGAGATGGGTCTTCAGTCTGCATTCCAGTAGAAGCCAGTAGGAGTTTGTTCCACCACATACATGGGTGCTGGGACAGATGAGTCTTGATGTTACTCTTCTATGTGTCTTGAAGGATGGCGGGTCAAGACAAGCCATTGTAGAAGCTTGAAGGGTTTGAGGTGTGGCTTGAGACTTGACCATTGATTTTAAGTAGGGAAGGTTCTGGTCCATTTTTTGCTTTGCAAGCAAGCATAAGGTTTTTGAATCTGATGGGTGGCATTCTAAGTTAGAAAAACTTAAAAACTAGAAAAACACTGAGATGTGTCTGGATACCAGAGTGTCAGAAGGAGGGAAGGAAAACAGTTGAGTGTCATCAGCATAACAGTGGTATGAAAATCCACGCGAAGAAATGACTTCACCTAGAGAATGAGTGTTTAGTGAGAAAAGAAGAGGACCCAGTACTGAGCCTTGGGGGACACCAGTGAAGAGCCTGCATGGAGTGGATGTTGACCCTCTCCATGTTATCTGGTAGGACCACCACTCTAATATGTTCTGAACCACTTCCATGCGGAGTTAGTGATCCTGAGGTCGGACAAGAGGATCTCATGGTTGACCATGTCAAAGGCTTATTTATTCAGAGTGACTGTACAATCTTATTCAGAACTAAATTCAGATCAGTAAGAACTTATTATTGTTCTGCTTACATGGAGGAACCACAAAACACTACTGATGCGTTTCATTCATATTCATAGGTTGGCTTGTTCAAAAAGCTTCTTTGTGACACAAATGACATACAAAATCAATGGACTTTCAGTCACATTATATATACATTAAATAAATGCCAAAAAGCCTGTGAGAAATCACACAATTAAAGAAGAGCAGCTGAATAAAAAGTGTAAAATGTGAATGAGATTATGAATTGAAAACTGAGTGATTAATTACAAAGCTGTTCCATGAGGTTATTTGATAAGACAATACATTAATATCTGGTTGCCCAGTGCAGACAAACGTAATGAAGAGAATATTTTAGAGAATACCACATGAAAAACTGCTGTCTAATTTGCAGTTTGTGACATTTAACTTGTGTTAAGAACTGCAAACACTGGGTTTTCTTTTCTGAAAAGACTCTGCCGTGTCACATCCTCTTGCTTCTCTTAAGCGGAACAGGTAGAAATGGGGGTTTTGTGGACCCGCAGCTGCTGGACTCTGATAAGAGTCGTGGGCAGAAAAGCTAACGTGTCTTCCTGGCTGGATGACGAAGCCTGAGCCGTTTTAGCGCATACGATAGGCACTGCAACTTCACATTCTCAATTATTCACAGGGGGCAGGAGATAGTGGAGCAGAGCATGGCAGCTCTGGATTACCCTGACCAGCCTCAGCAGACTGGATGAGGAGGAGCCGATGAGAGCTACTGCTTTACTACAAAACGGCCACTGCACCGCTCACTAGCAATTCAATTAGACCAACAACATCAGTGGAGGGTCCTGGGCATGGATGGCAGAAAAAAGGTGGGGTTACCCATCAATTTCTAACCAATCATGATACAAAGAGAGCAGTAAAGAGAGCAAATACAGTGGAACCTCAGTTTTTGTCATTAAACCGGTCTGTATGATGAAACTGTATGATGAAAACTGAAACTAACAATAACTGAAGCATATTTCCCAAAAATATTGTAAATCCAATTAATCTGTTCCAGAAACTCCAAAATATTAACAAAAATACCTTTTATATAGGATAACTATAGTTTTACATACGGAACACAATGAGAAATAAATACAAAAGACTAATGAAATAGATAAATGAACATTTAACATCACACTTACCTTTACTGAAGATTCTTCTTGGCATATGGAAATGTGTCCAGAGAGGTCTGTTTCTGGTGCACTCAACAAACAAGCCCAAAAAACATTGGAAAACTATGGAAATGTTTCGGATGAATGCATGGGTGAATGCTTTCTTTTCTCAAAATGACATGGGTGCGCTGATGAAAACTGGGACAATGAACGATAACTGGGACAAAATTTCCCAGAAGAAAGTCAACAATAACCAAAATGTACGATAACCAGGGCAAATGATAACCAATGTCCCACTGTAACAACTTCTTTAATCCCTGCTGAGAAGTGTAGATGTCACAGGAGCAGACAACACAGCTTAATACATTAAGATGTTAGGTGAGAATGTTGTGCAAAAGTTAATGCTCAATTCAGAAAATAATTTTAAACAGTGCCATAAAATGCGCAGTAAATATTTGTATCTGGTGGTGAAACTCTATATGACTTACTTTCACTTAGGACAAGAGGTGTCAAGTAACGAAGTACAAATACTTTGTTACTATACTTAAGTAGAATTTTCATGCAGTTATCGGTACTTTCTACTCCTTACATTTTAAAAACAGCCTCGTTATTTCTACACATTTCATTCTGG
>BRDA01081365.1:1535-15859 GCA_036984385.1 Crenuchus spilurus | reverse complement strand
TCTCTGCTGCAGCATATCTGCAGCAGAACCAACAAGGCAGTTGAAACAAAATCCTGGGGTGGATTTTTATTTTTTGGACCTGGATTACCCACCTCTAATGGGATGTGACAGGATTTTCCACTAAACGATACTGTTAACGTAATACAGACCACAAATACTCTACACTCCTAAAAGAGGTGGTTCTTCAAGGGTTCTTTAGTAAAGGAAATGGCTCTGTATAGAACCGTAAACACTCCTTATGAAAAGGTTCTTCAGATTTAGGACGAATGTGCTATAGATGATTCAAAATGGTTCTATATAGCACCAAAAAGAGTTCCTCTATTATTACAAGCTTGACACCGTAACTACAGCAAACCCTTTTGGGACTGTATAGGACTATTTTCAAAAAGGTTCTGTTTAGAACCATCTACAACACTTTCCTCATCAACTTGAAGAACGATTTCACCATGGAAAGAACCCTTTAGGTTCTTTGAGTGTTCATGGTTCTATATTAGAACCATTTTCTTTGCTAAAGAACCTTTTGAATAACCATCTTTTTTTAAGAGTGTAGATCAGATGTTTTGATGTAGCGGTTCTGGAAAATGTTATTAAAGAATTCTACGTCTCCCAGTCCTACGTCTCCCAGTCCTACGTCTCCCAGTCCTACGTCTCCCAGTCCTACGTCTCCCAGTCCTACGTCTCCCAGTCCTACTGCTGATTACCGCTGATCTGAGAACCGTTTTTGGTGGTGATTACAGGTCTCTGTAAACACTGTTCATGTTTGACGAGGCTATAAAATCCCAGGAGATGTTTGTCCTTGCAGTTGGTCATTAGCTAGTGACACGAATGGTCAATCAAATGGTCAATCAAACCCCAGATGTAGTCCATTAACTTTTTTTTTTTCTTTTTAAAATCCAATCCCCACCCCAATGAGTGTGTGTAGCCAATTGACCCGCCCATTCGTTAGGACTTCTCATATCATTTGATCACCTGGCAGACGCCTGAGCCAGTCAGCATTACTTAGTAGTGATGGGTAGAGGGCACCAGCTGCCGATGCCAGGCAGCATGACCTGCGATTCAAACTCGTGATCCTCAGATCGTAGTGACTGTGCCTTAGTCCGCTCAGCCACTCGGGGCTCATGTCGTTCATTAACATGGACAGAACACAAACTTTCCTTCTTTAATTTAGGACTAAATATCTGCTGATTGACAACCTGTGATAGAGCAGCTTCAACAACAGGCAATAACAAACTTACAAAAACAGGTGATTTAGTGATTTTTAGATTAGAATACTTTGTTTTCGGTATGTAAACATGGTCAGTGGATAAGTATAATGAGACACCACAAAGTCTGTTATGCCTAACGTATCACTGCAATAGTCCCCTCGAGAGAGATAATGCTACAGTAGTATAATAACCATTGTCGCTACATTTGTATATTTGGATTGAACTAATTATACACAGCAGCCTTTTTATCAGGACTTAGACTATGAACATGAGGGAGCTTTCATCGTTTAGTCCAGTCTGAGACCACCTGTGTGGCATTAAACAGCACAATGACCAGTATTATCATTACATACATTATGTGATTAAAGTATGTTCATGCAGCACAAATACATACTGAAATTAATTAATTAATCAATTAATTAATTAATACACAGCTCTGGAAAAATGACGAGACACCTTCAAATATCCAACCTAATCTCCAGACCTGAACCCCACTGATAACCTCTAATCAGGAGAAAGGGTTAGGCTTAAGGTCTTTTTTGTTCTTTTGAACATTTTCTGTAAATAAATGCTGGAAATTTTTACTCGCACACACACCTGTAAATAGTAAAACAAGAGAACCTGATGCTTTGCGATGGTTTCTGATTTTTCCAGGCCTGTATATTTAATTACTATTTAAATCGTATACATTATAAACATGCATGCATTAGGTAAATTAGACTGGAGTCCACCTGTTTCTCTGTCTACTATATTATTCTCCTTTCACCTGTAGTTCAATGGTCAGGACCAGCAGAGAGCAGATATTATTTGGATGGTGTTCATTCTCAGCACTGCAGTGATACTGACGTGGTGGTGGTGTGATAGTATGTGTTACACTGGTATGAGTAGCACTCTGTCTCTCATTATTGCACAGTGTGTTTTGGAAATTGTAGATATTTTTTACTAGTTTAGTTTTTATACATACCAGTGAATGCAGCTACCTGCTGTAGATAGGAGTGCAAATATCCACAGTCATGTTCTGCACACAGTTATTTGTAGCTGTGTTTTTAGGCTGGGGCCCCTCCTAGGGTATGTTCATTCTCTCTCTCTCTCTCTCTCTTCTCTGTCTCTCTCTCTCTCTCTGCCTGTCGGGAATGCCACAGCGTTCCTCGAGCTGGAATTCCTCTGCGGATCTGGATTTACAGCGCTTTTTCTCCTCCACGCCACAATGCCTTTATTTTTGTAGAATTCCGGTTGCCTAGATACGGCCAAAAGTAAAGTTTTCATGGTTTTGGTGTGTGTGTGTGTGTGTGTGTGTGTGTGTGTTTGAGATTCACAGGCAGGGCTCTTAATTTAACCACAAGCCTAAAGGGATCTTTCTAATGAAGTTATTTATTTCTTTATTTGGGTGTTTTTAATGTTGCTGTGTCAGTCAGTGAGGATGTTTCTGGAGTGTTTATGTGGCTGCTGTGTTCACAGTGTGTTCAAACTGCTGTGTGTGTGCGTGTGTGTGTGTGCGCGAGATCAGTGTAACCATGGTGAAAGTACTCTTTAAGTCTTAATGATTGAAGTAAAAAATTCCAACAAGTCAACATGAATCAGAAATCAGAGTAAATATTAATCTTCACTCTCTGTAAGAAGTTTTGTTTAACACTTAACATTTTCAATGACAACACACTTTTATTGACATTGTTTATGGACTAATATCTGCTAGTGATAAATAGTGTTTATTAAGAATATTTATGAACTAACATCTAGGGATGCACCAAAATGAAAAGTTTTGGCTGAAACCAACAAAATGAAACATTTGATTGAAAGCTGAATTCCATATACCCAACACGGTTTTTGTCTTTCGTTAAGTTGGGCACTTTTTTTTTTTTTTACCAATGTATAAATTAAATAGGCTAAATATATTTATCTTAGTTTTCAAAGAAAAAAACCAAATTACTAAAACATCCCAACAGTCAAACCTAATGTAAACCAAAATGAGCAGAAAATAAATAATAAATGCCCCCCCACAGTAAAAGTAAAATGTAGTAGTATAATGTAGAGTTAGGACTCTTGTCCAAGGACTCTTATTGGTATAGTGTGGTGTACTTTCTGGGGCTTAACGTTGTTGACTCATTCAAACCAGATTAAGTTCATCACTACATTGATACCAACATGGTAAAAAGTTTTGGATATTGATTTACAATCAGCAGTACACATAATCAGATCAGGCAGATTTTAACTCAGAATGGTAATGGGATATTTCTCTTTTTATTTGGTTGGACTTTATTACAGTGTTATGATCTAAATATAATGAGTCAGGTCAGTGCACTCATGTCATAGTATAATTATGCATGGTTCATCATGCTAAATGGCCTGTTGCCTCTTACTTTTGATTTAGATCTTTGAAGAATAAAATTCAGTAGACTTTTCATTTAATGTTGCCTTTGGTTATTTACACCAAAATTGTTACTAAGAGAAAATATTTGATATTTGCTCACATCATGCTAATGATAATGAAAATCGGGACAAAAGTCAGTCAGTCCTCAGTTTAACTAAAGAAAAATTTGCCCCGTTTTTGATTTCAGGCTGACTTTAATGTGGCTTCAGCAATGCAAGAAATAAGAAAAAGTGAAGTGTGAGAGCACATATTTTTACAGCTGGAATGGGAAAGGATGAGGTGTGTGTGTGTGTTCTTGTATTTCTCCCTAGTGGGGACTGAAAGTCCTCATAATGAAAATGTCAGACCACTGTAAAAGTGGGGACATTTTGCTGGCCTCACAAGAAATGTGCAGACTTCAAACTTTTTTTGACAATAATTAAAAGAGCAGTAGCAGTGACCTTTGGTTGCTATGTTTAGGTTTATTTTTGCTCAGTATTACACAAGTGAATGGAATGTCCTCACTAGTATAGTACTACCAAAATGTGTTATGGGGACATTTCTTCCTCGCAGTGACGACACAGTAAATCTGCCAGTGTTAAATCAACACTACTAGAGTTAAATTAACACTGAGTGTTACATTTTGACACCCTCAGTGTTAATTTAACTCTAGTAGTGTTGATTTAACACTGGCAGATTTACTGTGTACAAGCTGGTCTTTGCACCGTAAATCATGAAACTTGAAGCTGAAGACATGTTTTGAGGTTAAGTTTAAGGTTTTAAAGTTTAAGTAAGTCTGTGTAATGTCCCCACAATTCACAGAAACAAACGTGTGTGTGTGTTCTCTGATGGAGTACGACAGTCTTTCACTCTCAACTTTTCCAACTCCTCCCTTTGTCCTCATGTATAAAAATCAGAGCTACAGGAAGAGTAACATCAGTTTCTACATCTACTTCCTCTCATCCTTCCTTTAATTGTGTACAAGAAATCACATCAAAACAAGGGCTTTTAGTTACGACTTAATCAGTGAGAAATCAAACTGTAATCAACTTTAGGAAATGAGCTTCAGCTGAGTTCTGATAACTTCTCAGTCATGTGTACTCATTGTAATATTAGTCAGACGTTGAGCAGGCCGACTTGATAAAGCACAGTGACGCTAAACTATTAGGTTATGTTTATTTTTTTGACTCTATAACATTAGGTTGACCAATAATTTTGGTGATTATTACGGGTATAAGTGACAGTTTTCATATCCTTAAGCCCACATCTGTCCAAGTGTGACTCAGACAGATATGGTAGTGCTGTAGGCTTTCACAGTCCACCATGTTAGCTATGTTACACATTCTGTAAGTTTTAGCATAACTTTATTTGACATGTTAGCACTGTACACTTCTGTTTGACCACTAACACACAGGAATCAGTTGACCTGTCCATGAACTCATACAGTTCTGCTGGCCTGTGATCCTCTGCATCATGTTAGGCCAGGCATTGTCCAAAGTCCATCTTGCGGGCCATTTACAGCCCGTCACTATTATTGGAATGGCCCACGATGTATTTTAGAAATAATAATACATAAATAATACCTTTATAAAGCAGGTTGTAAAAAATAGATTCCTAGTTTAAATGCTGGTTTAGTATCACACAAAACCAATCTAAAACACCCATTTCCCCCCCTAACGCAAGACATTTACAACGTTACACCTACATTACTGTTCCTGAGCTTTTGAGTAGACATGGCGACCCCAAAGAAAGGAAAAATAGACAGAATGCAGAAAATTTCAGGCAGGTTGGGAAAATGAACATTAATTCACTGAGTTCAGAGGGAAGTGTATGTTTAATTTGTCAGGAAACAGTTGCTGTAATGAAGGAGTATAATGTTAAGAGACATTATGAAATGAAATCACACTCTTGTGCACTGGTGTTGAATGAGAACAGAAGGTAAAACAACTAGCAGCAGTTTGTCAGCTCAACAAAACCAAGTGCTAACCAAGTGCTAGAAAATGCTACAAGGGCCACGAGGCAGTTCAACTCATGGCCCAGCACGGGAACTTCAGGGTTGCCAGCTTTGCAGTTTTTGTGCAAAATTGGGCTTAAAATGCGGTTGTGAGTAAAGTTTCAGAGCTGTAAACTTTAAAAATGTACCATGACCATTTGCGCACATCAGCTACTAACATCGGTTTTACCAGTTTTAGTACAATCACAGGGTTGCCAAATCCCCAAAAACCACCATCCTATTGTCAGCAAATCTTTTCATATCCATCCATATTCATGCAATGTAGTATAAACATGGCAGCAAACAACACTCTAGAACAGGGGTACCCAATACGTCGATCGCGATCTACCGGTCGATCGCAAAGGTAGTGTGGGTAGATCGCATGGCATTAAAAAAAAAAAATAGACGTCAGCCTATCATCCGTCCTCGCTATAAGATTTGTCACTTGATAGACATACAGGGAGACGAGTGGAGCACTCGGGCCAAGCAGCTCAATCTGTATCGTATTTCACTTTAGACCGCCCACAAGCTCACCGATTGGCTGTGCCATTTCTTGCCTACGTGTGATTGACCGTCCCCTCTATTACTCCATCACACAGCGTCTGTCTGAACAGTACGTGTTCACCCGTCACTGTAAGTTATCATGTTGAGCGTTTGTTATGTCTGTGTGTCACGTCAGCTTGACGTATTTTAATATCACAGGTTTTATATTAAAACATTAACATTTGTGTCTGTGTCTGTGTGCGTGCGGCTACCAGTCTGTGATAAGCCACCATTTACATGCCTCCAAGTTAACTACTATCAAAATAATTCAGAATTTCTGCAAAACGCTAGCTAAGCTAGCTCCACTTATTTATGAGTCAGCCTTTTTACACGTGAAGATCATTAAGTCCAAGTATCATTCCACTATGACTGATGATCATTTGGAGGTTTGCTTGAGGCTCGAACTACTGTCCAGACTATGCATCCCTGACTGATTCCATTCAGTGCAAGTCATCAGTACACTGTTATATTGTGCAGTATGGATTCCTGTAGTTGTTCACGGTACACCAGCATACATTGTACACATACATTGTCAGTATATTTATAAATAAAAATGTCTTGCATTTTTATATTAGGTAGATCATTTTGACTTAGTCATTAGATTAGTAGCTCGCATGCTGAAAAAGTGTGTGCACCCCTGCTCTAGAACATAGGACTTACTTTCTGTCCAATCAAAATCTGTGGCTCGCTGTAAATTTTTCAGATGTGCATGACAGTGTCTGTAGATGTGAGTTTAATGACCCTTCAAATTTAGTCACATGGTTTATAAATGGGCCTTTACTGTCTTATCAAGGTCAGCAAGTCGAGAACCCAAATTCTGCACTGGTTGTCTATAATCATATGATCGCTGCTTGGACTATTTTCATTTGTTGGCGTTATATCTGAAAGTGTAGAGGATGCTGGGTAATGTATTCTTTGCATGCCGATTCATCTAGCTGCTCTAATTTGTCAGTGCTAATTTGACTGTTGAACAAGCTGGCTGCTTTGCCAGGGCACAGTGGAAAATAAACCAGGCCAAACCCAAGCTCCGTGCAGGTCCACACACACACACACGGGGAGGACAGACAGCTCCCAGATCTCTAGCCAAGTGTTATATAAGCAAGGCTGTGGGCCATTGTAAAAGTGTACCAGCTTCAGCCTGGCTTTGTGCCTTAGAGTAGCTTAATTCAAGGACTGACCTGGGACCTGTGTTTACTATCACCACAAAGTCCACGACAATCTGAAACCCAGAGTCAGTTTTGGGCCAACACCTACAGAAAAGGCTGAATCAGATATTGCAGGAATTGAGGAACAAACCCAAGTGTGGTCCCTGTAGAGAAGTACTGCCAATAGAATACAACCAGATAAATATGAACCTGAGCACCACGTCTACTGCCAGGTGTGGGCTAGAGGGGTATAAAGCCCCTCAGTATTGAGCTGTGTTCTCTGGAATGATGATGCTCCATTCAGTACTTTTGGGATGAGGTGGGGTGGTGATCATCCAACATCCTGACCTCACTAATGCTGTTGTCTCTGAATGCAATTAAATTCTCACAGCAATGCTCCAACATCTAGTAGAAATGCTTCCCAAACAAAGAAATCGTGAATGAGCAGGTGCCCCACTGCTTTTGTCTATAAAGAGTATGAGCGTGTAGCTAGAAGTATAGTTCTTTGGTACTTGGCAAGACATGGATGATGGAGCCTGAAAACACCTTCAAATCCGACCTTCTGTCTCTACAACCAAAGATAATTATGGAGGCTGTGATCTCTGTAGTCTCTCCTCACCTTTTTGTCTAATGGCTAATATGTGGCGAGAGTTCTGGTTTGGACCGGCTGCAGTCACTTCATTCAGGGGTAGGCTGACCACTGATAGTAGTTGAGATTCTACAAATGGATCTAGAGTCAAGGCAAGTTTATTTATATAGCATCTTTTGTACACCAGTCATTCAGAGTGCTTTATAAATTAAGAAATACAAAAAGAAACTGTTGAATTAAAAATAGCTAAACAGAAAAGAATTAAAAGTGGCATAATAACTAAACGCTGCTTCTATGTTTCCTTAGAGAGGACTAACTGACTGGTTTCTAGTGATCTGAGATATGTACTCTGCAGCATATCAGATAAGTCTCCAAAAAGGTAGCAAGTCTGTGCCTCTCATTTCTGTTCCCAAATATGATCAGTTTATTTAAACTGTAGAACGTTTTGTCCCATCCAGTTAGTGATGCACTTAAGGCCCTTACCTAGTGAGTCAAAGGGACCCCAGTTGTTTGGGGAAAGGGACAGGAAAATCCTGAGTGTCATCTACATAGCTGTGATCTGACATCCCATAATCTTGAACTTGACCAAGAAGGAGCAAATATAAATCAAAGAGGCCCAAGAATTGAGCCCTGTGGGACACCACAGGTAAGAGTCACATTCTCTGAAACATGGTTTCAATTCATTTTCTGAATGGTTATGTTCATGTGGTAATGAGTGGCTTGTTTTTAAAGAAATATCCAATATTTGATTTAATTGAACCAGGCCAGTCATTAAGAACAAATTCTTATTTACAATGGCAACCTGGAAAGCAACAAGTGCCAGTCTTGAGTCTGAGAAGGTTTGCTTTGACTCTGGTATTAGTTTGACTCTGCAGTGGAAATGGATAAGTGGTCTTGACCTTTAGCTCCCGCTCTACCTGTTTGACCGCATGCAGAGAATTCTGGGAAAAGGACAGAGGTCACTCAGCTTGGGGCTTTTCTGTGTTGTTAATTCAGTGACACTGCCTGGACTGAACTGAGCGCTACCTTGTATTGTCCTGCAGAAATGGAGACCGTATGTGTGTGATACGTGAGACCTTGAACAATGGAAAAGCTGAGCCCATAAAGAGATGCATTCAGACTGATCTGGTTACACACACACACACACACACTGCTGATTTGCTTATGGCTTTTCATTTTTAAAGCAGTGTCTTCATGTGTCTTTATGGAAGTGAAATGAGCTCTGCTTTTTTGTCTGTGTTCTCATGCATTTCCTTTCTTTTATATATATATATATATATATATATATATATTTTGTGTGTGTGTGTGTGTGTGTGTGTGTGTGTGCTGGTTTTAGATGACACTATTTAAAGACCATATAGCATTTATCCTGTCCATAAACGATATGGTTATTGTGTGTCTGTGATGTGATGAGCAGGTTCAGTCTAATATCCTGGAACAGTCTGAACTCATATTACTGTATTCGTTCAAATACTTTGCCAAGTAAACGCTCCTGTTTCATATTCATGAGCTCTCAGCTTATAATTATCTATAAAGCAATGTGGACTGTCCAGTATCGCTCCTCTAACTTATGGACCAAGAACAAACTTTGCTTTTAAACCGCACTGTTAAGTTAAAAGGATCAACACTGTAAAAACCTACATGTCATCAACTGACCAATCAGTGTCAGGGATGTACGGATTTTACTTTGCAGGAGAAACTTTATTACTGCTGTTTTTTAAATGGAATAATTTGTGTTCTTGCCTTTTTGTTCTTTTATTTAGGGTTCTGGGTTCAATCAATTGTCTCATTGCATTCATGTTTATGGAATTCTGGTGTCTCCAGTTCCCACATTCAGTCTGATGATGAATGGAATGTAAGCGTTTAGACACTGTTCAAATGTAACACTGATGCAAATATAGTGCAACAACCACTTGCAGTACCAGAGCACCACCTGAGCAGCCACCTGAGACACCATAGCAACCCCCTAGAAACCACTAAACAACATCATGACAACCACCTGGGATACCATAGCAACCACATAGCAACCACATAGCATCCACTTAGCAACCACTTAACAATTTCGTAGCAACCACCTTGGATACCATAGCAACCACATAGCAAAACAGTTGCACCTTTTTGACCACGTAACAGCCTAGCAACTGTGAAACTGTTCTATATTCCCTGATGGAAATGCACTACTCCTGTTGTAAATTATGTGTTTCACATTGTAAAAGCCGCCTCCTTGGGAGGCTTGACAGGGTGTACATTTTTGCAACATTTTTGTCTTTAATGGCAGAGATGCACATCAGATGAATGAGAAGGTGACCATGAGTCCCCCTGAGTACTCTGAAATGTGTGATCTTCCCAAATCAAAATGAGCAGGACAAACGTACAGCTGGGAATTTGTTCTCCTGATCTTGGCTGTCTGGTGCTGTAGCCCAAGATAAAATTCTGAAATAAAGAGCTGTGCATGTGTCTGTGTTTTTCTTTCCCTGCTGTTGTCTGAGTGTGGAATGTGTGGATTGGAGAGCAGTAAGTGGTTTTGATTGCTGTGTGACTTACAGACTCATTTATGTGGATCTGGAGAAAAAGAGCGTCATAAAACTGAGAGCGAGCAGGTCATGAGAATTCATTTATTACTTTCGTACAGATCAGCATGCCTGTAGCAGGTTTTATTATGTTATTCAGAGTGGTGGTGACATCTGAAGTAGGGTTTGGCAGTTTGACTGTATTAAGCTCTATAACAATATTTGAAAATTGCATTACATGATGTAACGCCTGCTCCGGTTTAATCTCGCCCAGAAAAGCCACCGACTCGCCTGCTCCGGTTTAATCTCGCCCAGAAAAGCCACCGACTCGCCGGCTCCGGTTTAATCTCGCCCAGAAAAGCCACCGACTCGCCGGCTCCGGTTTAATCTCGCTCAGAAAAGCCACCGACTCGCCGGCTCCGGTTTAATCTCGCTCAGAAAAGCCACCGACTCGCCCGCTCCGGTTTAATCTCGCTCAGAAAAGCCACCGACTCGCCGGCTCCGGTTTAATCTCCCCCAGAAAAGCCACCGACTTGCCTGCTCCGGTTTAATCTCGCCCAGAAAAGCCACCGACTCGCCTGCTCCGGTTTAATCTCGCCCAGAAAAGCCACCGACTCGCCTGCTCCGGTTTAATCTCGCCCAGAAAAGCCACCGACTCGCCGGCTCCGGTTTAATCTCGCCCAGAAAAGCCACCGACTCGCCGGCTCCGGTTTAATCTCGCCCAGAAAAAACTCTTGAATCTGGTGATGTTTTAAGAGTGTAATGTAGGTATGTGCAGTATGAGCTAAACAATAACGTAGAGATTATATTGTCACACACATGGCAGTTGTGACACGTTACAGTATTTAAAAACATCAGTAATGTAACATTATTTTCACTAAACTAAATCACTTTTGCTGAATACATGATCACCTCATTCTGAAGACACTTTTGAGCTGTGATTAAGAAGCTCACAACACTGATTGGTTAGGGGCTGATTTGCATGTTGCAGACTAAAGGATTAGTACATGATGTGAAACCTTAAGGTCTGTGTTGATTTGCAGATGTTTGTTAGTTGTTAAAAGTGTGTTTGTGCTGTCTTCAATGTCACTGTTTCAGAAAGAGGGAAGGAAAACAGAAAGCCACACAGAAATGCAGGACGTGTGTGTGTGTGTGTGTGTGTGTGTGTGTGTGTGTGTGTGTGTGTGTGTGGTGTTGGAGAGGATTGTGTCTCGTCATAAAGGTCACACTCTGAAAGGTGTTATTATTGGCACAGCCATAGGAAGAAAGAAAAAATGAAAGGACTAAATGTGTTACTCCCTCACAGTAATAGTCACCAGTGTAGTGTGTGTGTGTGTGTGTGTGTGTGTGTGAGAGAGACGAGTACAACAGGCTGAGCTGTAAATATCTGTGGAGGGTGTGGTGATGTGGCTGACTGCAGAGAGAAAGGGAAAGTCAAGATCCACGTAAACCATTATGGAAAGCGTGTGTGTGTGTGTGTGTGTGTGTGTGTGTGTGTGTGTGTGTGTGTGTGTGTGTGTGTGTGTGCATGCTCAGTAGAAATGTGGCTCTGTTAGGATATAAAAGTCATCTTTGCAGCACTTTTGAACAGATGACATGAACACAGTGCAGTTCAGACATTCCCGGTGAGCTCCGACATCGGCTCAGTTCTGTGGAAAGTGTGTCTGGACGGACGCTTTTGGACAGATGTGGTTTTGATATTTTTAGTGGAAGACAATGAAGAATACTGTGTTTTAATTGGCTACCACACACATTCTCGACAGAGAAGGCAGAGAAGCTGTTTGCATCACTGTGTTTCACGTTTCTCCATATCCGTAAACGTTTTCATCTCATCCCGGTGTTTCGTGTTTTTCTTTTCAAAAATAGGTACAATCTGCCTTTGTAATATGGAGTGAATGATGAGGGATTTGTTTGTAGGGTTTATTTTGGGCCCACCCATCTGTTAGGACTCATTGTGATGTCCCTTACTCCCGGAGGGTGAAGATTAGCACAGGCCTCCACCAATCCATGTGAAGACAGGCTCCGCCTCTTTTTCGTACTGTTGCTGATGGATCGTTGCTGGGCAGCCAACATGCTTGGAGGAAAGTTCAGGACCCCAGCTCTGATGGATCGGCTGGCAGATGCCTGAGCCTGCAGACGTTATTTTTAGTAGTGATGGGTAGATAGCACCATCTACCCACCCAGAGAGAGCAGCATGGCCAATTTTGCTCTCTCAGACCCCGGCTGTTAATTCAAACTTTTGATCCCCTGATCAGTGTCGGTGCCTTAGTCCAATGAGCCGCTCAGGATTTGGATTCTTTTAAACTGATCTGAGTAAAGCTCTGAAGGTAGCGTGGGAGTAAACAGATAAATCTGCCATCTCATGCCATCAACACTGTGTTCATGACCTCAGTACAACAGTGACTGTAATCCTGTGTGTTTATGTCTGGTAATTAAAGGGGTCTTTGCCCAGCTGTAGAGGAACATCAGAGGAGGTGTGTGTGTGTGTGTGTGTGTGTTTGAGAGCGAGGTTAAATTGAGTAAATTAAAGGGTAAGCTCGTTGGCCAGCCTCGCTTCTCTAAATATATGTGGATGTGGTCTCCTGTTGGCCAGCACTGAGGTGTGCCCTTATTTCACCCATTTTCACAGTTAGTGTAATAGCTTGGTGATGGACAGTATTGACCAATTGTTTGCATTATGGTTATATTGATGTGAGGGCTGTCACGATTATCATGGTCAAAAGAAGGCAAACAACTGGCACAAGGCAACATTATGACCACCAAAGCAGCTCTGACTCACCCAGGCATGGACTCTACATTGAAATGCTGAACAAAAAGACAGTAAAGTCTTTTTTTATTAATTTGGTTTTTCAGGATGGGGGGATTAAACTGGTCATTACTGCATTAGTTATGAAGTGTATTGTTAGTGGACACTGCAGTGCACTGACTGAACACGGAAGTCAGTACATGTTCCATCAGCCAAACCGACACAACCGAAACCAGCCCACACGTACCCACCCTGCCTCAGCTGACTCGAACATGTAGTGTGTGAGCCCCCGAGAAGAGTGTGTTCTCCCATCGCCTCTGTGTGAAGGTGAAAACGAAAGGCAAACAGCTTTTCAGCAGTTGTTTGCTTCCTCTTGGTTCACACACACTATGTTTGCTCAGTTGCTCAGAGTGGCCACCAGAACCCAGCGTGACCTGCAGGAGTGTGTGTGTGTGTGTGTGTGTGTGTAAGAGAGAGAGAGAGAGAGAGAGAGAGAGAGAGACAAAAGGGAAAAGTGAGCAGTCATGCGTGGTGGAGTTTTTTATTTTTAGCCATGCGTAAAAGATCAGTCAAAAAGATGAAGCAGATGGAGTTGTGTGTGTGTGTGTGTGTGTGTGAGGAAGAGAGAGAGAGACAGAAGTTTCAGTTACTCTTGTAAACATTGCTGAATAATGGTTTTGTGTAGGGTGGACTGGGGATGGTTGAAACACTTTTTTTGCATTTCTCTCAATTTGAACTAAACTGACCAAATTTGTACATATTAACCTTACACCTCTCTGCTGCTGCTATTTTACGGGGATGTATATGATGAATAGATATATGGAAAAATGAATGATTGGATAGACAGATAAATGGTGGATGAATAGAGGATTAATAGAAGATTGATGGAGGATAAATGGATAGATAGAAGTACAATTGACGATATATAGATAGATGGATGGATGGCTGGATGGATAGAAAGAGGATGTATGGACAGAGGATTGATGGAGGATGGAGGAAAGATGGATTGGATGGATGGATCGATGGAGGATGGATAGATAGATAGATGGATGGATGGACAGAGGATAGGTAGATGGATAGATGGACAGAGGATGAGTAGATGGATGGATAGAAAGAGGATGGATGGACAGAGGATTGATGGAGGATGGATGGAAAATAGATGGATGGATGGCTGGATGGATAGAAAGAGGATGGATGGACAGAGGATTGATGGTAGGAGACAGGTAGGTAGGAGAAAGATAGGTAG
>BRDA01081362.1:0-10014 GCA_036984385.1 Crenuchus spilurus | reverse complement strand
AGGTGAGGTTTGAGATGCCTTTGTTCAGGTGAGCTCTCAGGAGAGCATTTTTGTTTTCACACATTCCTGGGCCACTACTCCAAAAAAAAAAAAAAACAATTTGGATGGGTGTAATTTGTAAAAGAAAAGTCAAGCCATGTCAGACTACATCAAAGTGTCTGAAATACCCTCAGACTCCAGAATGTTAAGGTTAGGGTTAGTCTAATTAATGTTATGAGGTTTCAACTGTTCTTCCAGGAGCATCCAGTAGAATACTCACTCATAGAGCAGGTATGTGAATGAAAAGTACTCTATATCACCGCAGTCTGTTGCTGTTTATCTAATACAAGCTATGTTTCATCAACAGCACAGTCTACATTAATTTACTAGTGGAAGTTTCTAGAAGAGCCCACAGAGCCTCATTGAAGCTGGCCTTCTATGTAAGTTTATGAGAGATTGAGACTTTTTTTGTAGAGCAAAGATCAATGTTTATTGGACAACAAGCTTTTATAACATAATTGTAAGGCACCAGGCTTCACTGGAAATCTATAAGGGTATTGACAGTTCTATTTGCATACTAAAATATCAGGGTTTTATAAATGTTTTGTTCATGTGCTCATCCTTCTGAGTGCAGTAAATGATAAACCCAAAGAATTAGCTAATAGCTTGTTTTATGCAGGCAAAACAATATGTGTGTAAAAAAATTAATAAATTTTTTGGTTTCCATTCCCCATCTAGAATGACTTACGCTGATGTCTGACTGATGCTGATGTCTGACTGATGCTGTATGCTTTTATACATCTTAACTGATGGAAAAATAAAGCCACCAACTGTACTTTCCTCTTTGCTGGTAGTGCCTGTGTGTCCATTCCACAAGCGTTTGCCGTAGCCAGAGGCTACTGCGAGCCGTCACAGAGACAGATCATGACAATCGGAGTGTCCAGCCTGATTTTGGAAAACTGGCCGGTGAACAGAGACAGCCACGGCACTGACCCCAATACCGGTGGCCCTGAGGGCGAATAACATGGAGCTACTGCTCTCTACTTCCTGCTGCCACTCTCTGAATGAGATGCTAATTAATTACCATTGGCATCTTTAGCAATGCATGTCAGCTCAGATTTGGAATATCAATCTGTTATGTGATCAAACTGAGCGCTGGGACCAGCACACCGGGGATGCTGGTCACAGAGAGGCTAGGAAGTCCTGCAGCTCTCCAGTGGCTGTTGACTGAGCTTGTGCTGTTTATTATTCTGATTAGCATGACAAATAGAGATGCTAAGACTTTGGACACGAAGAGTTTTTTTTTTGCAAAAAAACCCCACAAAACATCATTTTTAAAAATCACTCCATCCACATAAGATCATATTCAAATCAGCATTACAGCCCAGTGGTTGGGAGACACCATGCATATTGTTTAAAATATAGAGCACTTGGCACTGAAATTTCACACACACACACACACACACACACACACACACACACACACACACACACACACACACACACTGAACAAAAATATAAACTTAACACTTTTGTTTTTGTTACCACTTTTCATGAGCTGAACTCAAAAATCTTTTTTTTGTACACAAGACTTTTTTATGTACATCAAATTTCTTTCTCTCAAATACTGTTCACAAATTTGTCCAAATCTGTGTTAGTGAGCACTTCTCCTTTGCTGAGATAATCCATCCACCTCACTGATCATTGATTAGACAGCATGATTATTACACAGGTGTGCCTTAGGCTGGCCACAATAAAATAGTCACTCTAAAATCTGCAGTTTCATCACACAGCACTATGCCACAGATGTTGCAAGTTTTGAGGGAGCATGTAGTTGGCATGCTGACTGCAGGAATGTCCATCAGAGCTGTTGCCCCTGAATTTAGTGTTCATTTCTCTACCATAAGCCATCTCCAAAAATGTTTCAGAGAATTTGGCAGTACATCCAACCAGACTCACAACCGCAGACCACGAGTAAGCACACCAGCCCAGGACCTCAACATCCAGCATCTTCACCTTGTCTGAGAACAGCTACCCAGACAGATGCTGCAACAATTATTTTGTATAACCATTGCACAAAAATTTCTGCAGAAACCGTCAGAAACTGTCTCAGGGAAGCTCATATGCATGCTTCACCTGACTGCAGTTCATTGTAGGGTCCAATTTGAGTACGCAAATGCTCACATTCGATAGCGTATGGCACATTGGAGAGGTGTTCTTCTTACGGATGAATCCCGGTTTTCACTGTACAGGACAGATGGCAGACTGCATGTATGGTGTCATGTGGGTGAGCGGTTTGCTGATGTGGGGTTTTGCGGTTGGGGTACAACACCTCTCCAGTATGCCATATGCCATCAAATGTGAGCATTTACGTACTCAAATTGGATATGATGATGAACTGCAGTCAGCTGGAGATGCCCATGAGGACAAGAAGCATGCATATGAGCTTCCCTGAGACAATTTCTGACAGTTTGTGCTGAAATTCCTTGCTTATGCAAACCAATTGTTGCAGCATCTGTCTGGGTAGCTGATCTCAGAAGATCTTGGAGCTGAAGATGCTGGATGTTGAGGTTCTGGGCTGATGTGGTTACGAGTGATTTGCGGTTGTGAGGACAGTTGGATATACTGCCAAATTCTCTGAAACACCTTTGGAGATGGCTTATGGTAGAACATTCAATTCACAGGCAACCACTCTGGTAGACATTCCTGCAGTCAGCATGCCAACTGCATGCTCCCTCAAAAACTGCAACATCTGTGGCATTGTGCTGTGTGATGAAACTGCACATTTTAGAGAACACCTCATCAACATGCTATACACCATCAAATGTGAGCAGAATAAAGTGCTATATGTAAGGTTTATCATTTTAACTAAAGCATTCAACACTGTGAGCAGGAAAGAATTGTGGCAGATTTTGGAGCATCTTGGCTGTCCATAGAAGTTTCTTAAAATGGTCATTCAGCTCCATGAGGATCCTTGTGGCCAAGTCTGTTTGAATAATGATCAACGAGGTAAAGTAAGGTTGTGTCCTGACACCGACCCTATTCACAATATTTATCAGCAGGAGGCCAAAAAATAGTTGAATGATGATGACAGTGTCTATATTAAGTACTGCCTAAACGGCTGTCTGCTTAATCTTAAATGCTTACAGGCCCACACAAAAACATTTGAGCAACTGATTCCGGACCTCATCTTTGCTGACGATGCTGCTCTTGTTGCTCACACAGAGAGAGCCCTTTAGCACAGCACATCCAATCTTGCAGTTGCTGCCTAACCCTTTGAGCTAAAATTCAGCCTAAAGAAGCCTGAGGCTCTTCACCAACCTGTACCATGTGAAGAATCCAGTGTCCACATATCACCACTGCTGAAACAAAACTGAAGTCAGGACATCAGTTTACCTACCTAGGGTGCATCATCTCATCAGATGCCCAGGTCAGTAAAGAAACTGGTAAAAGCGAACATCATGTTTGGTAGATTGAGGAGTGTGGAGAAAGAAGCATCTGTAAAAGATTAAGATGAACCAATTTGCCAATGTGATTTTCACACAACGGAATTTGACCTCCGCATTTAACCCATTTGTGCAGTGAAACACACACATACACTAACCACACTCCTGTTTGGATCTGAATCCTGAGTCACCTATCACAAGTAACTCATTGTGGACATCTTAAATATCAATTGGAGTGATTTTATAACTTTAAGGTCCTCCAAAATGGAAGGGTCACCAGCATTGAGGTTATGCTGCAGATGTTGGTTAGGGAATGTTTCCAGAATGGAAGGTCATCACCTACTCAAGATCATCATGCATGGTGAACTTTATAATGGTCATCATGACAGAGGGGCTCCAAAGAAATAGTACAAAGACTGTCTCAAGAAAATTATGAGTGCTTGTCACATCGATAATTATCAGTGGCCTACACTTGCTGCAGATTGTGACGTCTGGCGTTCAAACACAAACAGTACCGTTACCTCGTTTGAAAGCATCTGCAGGTCTGTCCTCAAGGAAAAATGGCAGAAGAGGAAGATACGTTCAGCTGTCTCACCAAACCTCAACTAGACCTTCACCTACAGGACTGCCGATACACAAATCAGCTTCGTCAAAGTGCCTATAGTCAACATGGATAACCTTTTCCATTATCTTTGTTCACGAAGGAATCGTGTATATATCTCTACACATATCTATCCACAGAAAGAGAGAGAGAGAGAGAGAGAGAGAGAGAGAGAGAGAGAGGGAAAGAGATAACTGACTGCTCATTCCCAACTTGCAAATCCCGGTTTCTACCCCCTTGACGTGTCACATGAGTATGTTTGTAAAAAGTTTGCAGAGATTCCACATCAATAATGAAAGACTGAGAAAGACTGGTTCCTCCAGCTGGGGACTGACCTTATCATGGTCATGGTGACACCAACAGAAGGTCACTGTCATTGTTAGATGACAGAGCTCCACAGAGGATGTCAATCTGCAGCACTGCTGCTGAGTAAATCTGTAATTACAGTGTGCAGCTAATGAGTGATATGCTAGCATTAGCATGGCATAACAATGACCTATTGTCTGTCAAGAAGTGAGCAGCTCTGCACTGTCATTAGTGGAACAGATAATGTATTGATGAAAGTGGAACATCAAAGCTGGATTGGTGGGAACCAATAGAAGGGTACTTCATATAGCAGAATCATTTAAAGTAGTTTATGTTCAGACATGTTTTGTTGTTGTTTATTGGAGGTTTACTTGGAGTCTCTGAACATCTCATATCTGGATGTAAGAACATGGACATACAGTTCTAGCAAAATTGCAACATGGCTACAGAAACTTTATGTAGAGGTTCTATAGGAAGGTTTTCCCACAGTCTCAGACATGATTTACAAAATGTTCCCCTACAGAACTATCCACTGACACAAATCGTTTTAAGGTTCTTTAGGGAAGGAACATTGGTTATATAAATTCACTGCTAAGAACCCTTTTTGGTACTAGTGCACAATTAGAAGCCATTACCATTAACCATTGTAAAACTGAGTTAATTCAGCTTAAGCTTCACCAAACCTAAACTTCTTAGTTTAGTCAAAAGTTCTCTGTACTCATTTAATTAGGAAGTAAAACACAGCATATTTTTCCAGCCAGGACTCTTTTCATCACACCATGATATTATTTCCTCCTCTTTGGCTCCTAGTTTTTAGGTTTAAACTCTTTACATCACAGGTTTGAATGAGCAGAGCGGCTCCATTCATAGGCTACTGAACGAGCCTACATTTCTTTATTATAACAGCACATTTTGATGTGCTTTGTTAATCCTAGAGGTGCAGCTGAGTAGGTGTGTGAGATCACAAGTTCATGATCCTAAGCTGTCAATAACTGGAAATGTTGACCAGACTAATAAGTTTAAGTTGAGTGAACCTCAAGTTGAATTAACTGCAGTAACTTGCCTAAACATTTGGCTGATGTTCTTAGGTAGTGTACATGGACTGCTTTAAGCTCCTCACTGGAGTTTACTGAAAGTGCAGCAGGTCACTGTTGCCCACCAACCAGAGCTGCAGACTATGCAGCTGCATTATTTATGCAACACCTTTTGTACCTTTGATTCCAGTACTCTGAAAAGCCATGTGTCAAGCCAGACGACAGGGTTTTTCTTTTTCTACTTTCTGTCTTTTATCTTTTCTTCCCCTTGTGCCCTGAAAACAGCAACCATCTGTATTGATCCCCCACTGCTGACAAAAGCAAAAGTGGTGTTTTATGTGATGTTTCATAGAAGGGAATGCTGTTTATTTGACATGTCACATTATCAAATGGTCACATTAGTGCGGTGGAACAGAAGTGAAAGAATGATTTGAGCCTAAACACAATGTGTCAGACCAGAGCAAGAGGAAAGTACATTTCTTAAATGTAATTTAACCAAACACAATGTAGATTGCTACAATGTTAAACATGGTGAGGATCTGTAAAGGTATTTACATATACAGTAGAGATGAGCGAGTACATGAGCGAGTAAACTGTATCTATATCTGTATCTGTTCAACCATCTAAATGATCTGTATCCTTATCTGTATTTGGAGTGGGTGGGGCCTAAACCAAAATTGGGTGTGGTTTAACTGGAAGTGGGTGGGGCTTAAATTTGTACATTATTTTAAATCTGAAATTGATATTGATTGATTAGAAGTTACTATATGTATTGATTGTACTGTATGTCAGCCTTCTTCACTGTATTCTTCTCAAAAGCACCGCGTTCTGTATGAGCAGTTTTCTAACTGACTTTATATCATCAGCGAAACTAAGAGAAAGCAGATGGTTAAAAAATAATAATAATCATTGGAAAAAAAACAAAAAAAAAACATAGTGGAGGCAGTGACTGATGCAAAATGAGCCGGCAAATGCACCGCATACGTTATGAAACCAGTTCACCAAGTAACTTTAAATATCATACAAACTGAAATAGAGGCGAGCTGAAGAAAACCTAAGATGTACTGAACAGAGCAGTGAGCTAGTGAAGTCAAGCACAGAGAGATCAGTCACTGTGTGTCACTGCCTGTGTGTGTGCGCGAAAGTGGCTGCAGAGAACTCTGGCTGCAGTGTCTGTGTAGAGAGGGGCGAGCGCTCTGTGTGACTGGCCAATCACAGATCGTGAAGACAGTCAGTTACCCAGTGAGGATTTTCCTTCAGCACAAGCACAAAAAAAAAATGGGATGTGATCTTGTGACCGGAAGGTTGCAAGTTCAGTCCCTGGGCAGTTCTTGACTGAAGTGCCCTTGAGCAAGGCATCTAACTCTCAACTGCTAACTGGGTACCATGGATAAGGCTGCCCACTAAACATGTAATATATATATATATATATACACTCCTCAAAAAAATAAAGGGAACACTTAAACAACACAATGTAACTCCAAGTCAACCACATTTCTGTGAAATATATATAACATATATTATAATAAACATATATATACACTTATATATATTGTGAGCTAGTCTGAAGAACAAAGTTTGCTTTGTCTTGTATCAGATGGAGGCCCAAACCCAAGATCAAAGTGATGAGCATGCTAACTGTCAGGCCTCCCTAATATTTGCCTCATATTTAGCTTTTATGTACAGTACAGGTGGCACGGTGGCTTAGTGGTTAGCACATTCGCCTCTCAGCGCTGAGGTCTTGGGTTCGAGTCCACATCTGAGCGGAGTTTCCATGTTCTCCCCGTGTCTGCGTGGGTCTCCGGTTTCCTCCCACAGTCCAAAAACATGGAGGTCAGGTGAATTGGCTACTCTAAAAAATGTCCGTATGTATGTATGTGTGTGCGTGTGTGTTCACCCAGCGATCGACTGGCGCCCTGTCCTGGGCTTAGTTGAATAGTGTAATGCCCTGCCCTGCGGCCTGTGAGGGGGTAGGGTACTAACTGATAAGGATTAAGCGGGTGTGAAAATGATTGAATGAATGAATGTACAGTACAACCCCAAATAAGAAAACATTGGTTTACTATAGAAAATGCAAACAAAGACAGTTTGAACCAGATATATTTCATGTTTTATCTGGTTGACTTCATTTCATTTGTCAATATGTATCCATTCCTGCATTTCAGACCTGCAACACATTCCACAAAGAGTTGGGACAGAGGGAATTTAGGGCTAGTAATAAGCAATTGTATATAACAATGTAATTTTAAACAGGTGATGTCAACAGGTGATTGTAATCATGATTTTGTACAAAAACAGTACCCAGAAAAGGTCTTTGAGGAGCAATGAAGTCCAGAGGAACTCCAGTTTGTCAATACATGATAAAACAAATTTAAAAACAAATGTATTGAAACATTTAGAAACAACGTCCCTCAAAGAAAGACTGGAAGGGATTTACATAGCTGTCTACATAATGTCATTAAACGATTCAAGGAATCTGGAGGAATTTCAGTGTGTAAAGGGCAAGAGCACAATATTAAGCTGAACACCTGTTATCTCTGATCCCTCAGACAGCACTGCATTAAGAACCGTCATTTATTAATAGTGACAGCTTCACCTTATTTACTGCAGCCAGTCATTACAGTCTAGAATGACACTGTGTTATTTTGCTTATTGTCATATATCAGTGAGTGCCAGTACTGAGACAGTACATGCTCTGGCAGCATTATCATAACACTGGTGTAGTCTGCACAAAAACAAATGCTAAAAAAGGAGCAATACATCTGGATCCGTTCAAAACATATATATATATATATATATATATATATATATATATATATATATATATATATATCTGTAGCGAATGCCTAATGCTCCTGCTATAAGTATTTGTGAATGCAGTGCTTGGGATCTACTGTTTGGAATCTGAAATGCTACAGTGGCCATTTTCATTTGATTTTGTCCCAGGACTAAAGCCACAAATAGCACTTTTCCACCAACATGGAACCGGCACCGTTCTGGTTCACAAACCTAATTTTTAACCGTTCAGCGCATTTCCACCAACAAAAATAGTGCCCCGAACCAGGAATGTTCGTTCGCAGCAGGAACCAAAAATACTCAGGCGACTCGTAGCGTACAGTGGTCCATTGAAAAAACTCAGTTTTTGTTATCTATTTGGTGTTCTCCGTAGTTTCAGGAGAAACTTGAGGGGAGTATTAGAAAGGAGAAACTCTACAGCGAGCTGGTGGCTCAGCTCGGGCAGGTTTTGTTCGTTCAAAAGAGCAAGTGATAGATAAGCTAAAGAAGCTAGAAGAAGTACTAGAGAGATTCTAAAAAGGAGCTATCGCACAGTGGAGCTGGACAACGGAATGTACCGGCTCTAGATTTAACTTGTGAAGTGAAACAAACAATTTGTAACAAGAGCACAAATGCTCGCAAGTAGTCGATGCGCTCCGCCATCTTTGTTCATAATTCCACTTTGTTGATGACGTACACCGTGACGTATCCTTGGTTCAACTAAAACTAGTGGAAATACGGGCTGGTTCACTAAAATGCACATAAAAAGCACTTTTTTTACATACACTACTCAAAAAGTATAAATACATTAATAAATATAGTTTTACTGAAATAAATTTAATTGAAATTATTTACTATTCAAATTTGACAGGATTTTTTTAATCTGCATGCCCAAATCTTAAGAGATTTCATGAATACATGAAATAAATACATTAAATAAAAATTTTGTAAAAACTACACTTTAGCTGAACATGTTCTTTGTAATATAATAACATACATTCCTGCTGAACACAAACAATATAGCATGTTTAGATTTTTATTTTTATGTTGGTTTATCTTGCAACAGTGCTTTGTGTTTAGGATTTCTCCAAACATAAGCAGCTTAAAATAGGCAAAGATGGGCATCTTGAGTGGAAAGAAGAGTTGGAGGATAATTAAACAGTTGTAATTGTTAATGTTTGCATTAGTTTGAAATGGCTTACTTCTGTGCATGTCCGGGTCCATCAGATATATGATTTAAATGTACTTACTCTCCAAATATGATTGTATTGAATTGAACAACGGATTTCAGCTGACCCCAAATTTCTATTTTTGGCTACTTTATCAGAAACTTAATACAGCCCATGAGCTGATGTTGATGCACTCAGGCTAGCATTGATGCTGACATATGCCCAGCAGTGCTACTATGATACAATCAGCCACAACATAAATACCTCACAGATGGTAACAGTGGTCCATGTGAAGGTCTGGGATATATTAGATGTTATGTGAACACTCCATACTGCATACTCCATATGACGATGGGAGAAAAAAAGCAAGGATAGAGGCCTTAGAGACTTTGACAAGATCTAAATAGTTATGGCTGGACGACTATATCAGAGCGACAAGGATTATGAGTTACTCCTAGTCAGCAGTGGTGCATATGTAATGATTGTGTCCAAATTCACCTGAGCATGTGGAATCCATGGCGCTCCACCTCCACTTTGAAGAGCTTGCTGCTAAGGTCTTGGTGCTAAATACCACTGGGTACCTTCAAAGGTTTTGTAGAGTCCATGACTCATTACATTACATTACATTGCATTTAGCGGACGCTTTTATCCAAAGCGACTTACAATAGTGGGGAAAGTACAAATGCGAAAAATACTAGAGTTGT